>JBBPCZ010094478.1:0-11182 GCA_037974445.1 Brycinus macrolepidotus | reverse complement strand
AGAACTCTCACTAGGAGTAGAGATTTCCACCAGGAAATCCGAGTTCTCACTCGCACACACAGTCAAGATAAGATAGATAGGGTTTGGGGTTGTACTCACGGTACCGTTGGGTTTTTTTTTTTTTTTGACATAATTTGAGACCCCCTTAAAATTTAGCTTTTAAGGCTTTCAGGGGGTCTCATGGGTTAATCGGGGGGTCCCCCCCGGACCCCCCGTATTTCGCACACTGATTCTACTGTTTTTGCTGCTCTTAACTTTGTACTGTCCACTTTCTGCCGTAGCAATGCAAATTTCCCACTTGTGGGAGTAATAAAAGTTTATCTTTATCTTATCTTAGATAGTGTAATTCTTATGTATGCATTTACTGACCTACTGTGAGGAGTTTTCTGCTCACACTCTATTCAGAACCTGTGCACTGTAAAAAAATGCAACAGTGTAAAGAGTAATTAACCTGGGCCGACTTGAAAATTTTCAGTTCATTCAATTCCTTATAGTGAGCTAAAAGAACAATAATATGTGTCTTATTTTTGATAACGTTTCTGAACTCTAAGGTTACATTTTAAGTTAAGTTGTTTTTATTATATGTTAAGAATGTGTAGGAAATTTAGCTTAGAATTAGTTTGAGGGCAGCTCAGAATAAGTTTAGAATTAGTTTGAGGGCAGAGGTTCCTTTGATTAATTCTGAGATTCAAAGATTTCGATCCTACATCCCCACACTTCGTCTGATGATGACGCTGTCATCGTCGAGACGACCTGAAGAAGGAAGGTATCACACACACAGGACATGGGAACACAGTGCTTCTGTATTTCGACAACCTGGTGCATGGTGAACACATGGCAAGCATGCAAGGGTTAAGGCAGTAGGAGCAACGGGGGTATGTTTAGCAGCTAGAACAAAAGAAACACAAAGTAGTACACAGGGAGGAAGAGAATAAATGGAATAATCCGGACGAGAGGAAAAAGAAGAAGAAAGGAAGATAAAACAACAAACAATTTGGGTCTCTTTGCATTAACTGTATTGGTCGAGACACACAGTGCAATGTCTGCAGGGGACCAAGCCCGGGCTACAGTGGCTCCGGGTTCTAAGGGTTACCAACTGAGAGCTTCTAGAGCATCATCTAAAGGGTTAGGTCTATGGTTAGCTGGGGTGTTTGACAGTAGTGACCCCCACTTGGTTAATAAAAATGTGGAGTAGGGACGGCGGCGAAAGGTTAGAGAGTGATATAGGGAAGGCCTGTGGAAGAGAAAGATTTGGGTAGGTCAGGGCATGCCAGTGACCTGCTATAACTAAAGAAAAGTAATGCACGGGATAAAATAAATCTCAAATGACTCCTCTTCAACAATTTCCCGGGCACTCGTGAGCCACCCCAGGTCCTTGTCAAAAATAAAAAATGAAATGAAAGAAAAGGAAGGAATAAACAACACTACCAAAGAACGAAGATACTAATTCTAGGTAATATTAATAGCCCTAAGGAGAGGTAATCATAAATGAGGCTTTATCTAGTGTATATTCGGGAGAAGGAGAGAGGAAAAACAAACAGGCAAAAGTGAAAACAAACAAAAAGGGAAAAAATATGATAGACAAATTGGGACCCTAAGGTTACTCAGGGATTGGTAGTCAAACCTACAGCCTCCAGCTTGCTCCATCTGAGGCTTGAAGGAGTGCCCCACTGCGTGGGTGTTGCGGTTGATCGCGTCGATCTTGTTGAGTCTTGGCCTGATCTTGACCCAAACTAGGGTAGTTGCTGTGCTGGGGTGCTGCCTTCCATCTTTTCTTATGGTCTCAGCATGTTCACCCTCTAGGGTTAAGTCAGGACTCGGGGTGGTAATGCTTAATATGGTCGTAGCTTTAGGGGTTTTCTCCGTAGAGGCTCTTTGTTTGTTGTAGGCCTTAATCACTAAGTCTCATAGCTGCTGGCTGGTCATAGTGCGATGACAGGCTATGAGACCTAAGTAGTGGCTTAGCGTTGGGTGAAGATTTCTGAGGAAGAGGGCTTTGAAATTTAGGTCTTCTTCCATGTGGGGTCATTCCGTGATCCAAAATAGGCCCTTCGTAAGCGGCTGTGGTAGGCCTGAGGGGTCTACTGCTATCCCTGTTTGACATCCAGGGCTGTAGTTAAACCTTGTTCTGACTCAGGGTCGGAGAATTCTCGTGTCAATGCTTCATACAGCAGCCTTGTGTCATCTCTCACTCTGGCTGACTGTCGATCCAGGAAACTATGGACTTCCGAGTTCGAGGTTATTAGGATCAAATAAACCCGATCCTGAGGAGTTACATTGTCCAATCTCTGGAGGTGAAAGTCAACATCCTGGAGATAGGTATGAACGTCATGGCCTCCGGTATGATTGGGGGTGAACGTGTTGATGTTTTGAGCTGCTTTGTCAAGTTCTTTCGTGGGGACAGGTTACTGGTGTGGGATTCGCCTTGGCAGGTGAACTTCTCCAGTAGTGTCTTCCTTTAAGTAATTCTTTCCTGTTTCCTGTTCCATGGGTCCAGGTAGAGAGCTTTGTGGTTTCCTTTCAGGTGGAGTAGTCCTTGGGGAACCACAGGATAGTCTCTGGTGTGTTGGTACTGTGATGGGAGGTGTTAACATAGAGGGTGCTCTGAATTCCTGTTTAATTTCATATGCAAGTCTCAGTTCCTG
The DNA here is from genome assembly GCA_037974445.1 of Brycinus macrolepidotus. Taxonomy (NCBI): domain Eukaryota; kingdom Metazoa; phylum Chordata; class Actinopteri; order Characiformes; family Alestidae; genus Brycinus; species Brycinus macrolepidotus. Next base: position 8,537 of record JBBPCZ010094478.1, on the reverse strand, counting down.
TCTTATCGAGTCCAGCTCCTCCATATCTGCCCGATATCTGCATTCCGCATTATATCTGCATTCCGCATTATGGAGTTGATTTTGGTAATGTGCGAGTTCGTCAGCTGTGTGTCGGGCTTGCTCCTGGGCTTGCTTCTAGGTTTCTCCCAAGTGGTTTTCCAGAACCTTAATGCGGTGGTTTTTGTCTTGGAACTCTTCCTGGGCTTGCTTCTAGGCTTTAGTTAGCAGAGTTTCCGCTTGTTGCAGTCTTCCCTCGAGGTCTTCTCGAATGGCTTTATCCTGCTGCTCCCGGAGGGAGGCTGTAGCCTTGAGTCTTTCCAAGTCTTGTCAGAGCTGTTCGTTCTCATCGTGGGAATCTTCATCCTCATCATTCGGCGAAGGGGACTTCTGATTTTGTAGTTGCCTTTCGAGCTGCTCCTCTTGCACCTGAGTGTGAAGAAGGTCTTTTTGGGCTTGTGACAGCAGCTGTTGTGTGTTTGTCACATCTTCTTTGCTCAGCCTTAACCTGGCCACAAGGGTGTGGGCCACTGATCCTAGCAGCTTTGTGAGCTCTTTACTCCCATGCTTGTACTGTGTTGGATTTGCCATGAGCTCGACGATGTCTTGTTCAATCTGGTCAGTTCCATTTGAGTGTAGTTGGGCGTAACTGGGTAGGAAATCACCGGTTAGGACCTCCAGCCAGGCTCTCACATCTTGCCACTGGTCCAGGGGGCTTTTCCTCTAGACCATTTTGGCTTGTGGGTGCCTTTGAACAGCAGTCGTGGGGGAAGGCACAGTGGATTTTCACTCAGGAGAGCAGCAGGGACTGTTAGGCTGACGCCGCAAACCTGGTTTTGTTGAACTAAAATCAAACCAAAGAACACAAAACGAAAGAGAGGAAAACAGAAATAACAATAATAATATGGCTCTGGCAATAACAGAAGGGACCAAAGGGAGTGACTGTAGGAGTAGAAATGAAATTAACAACACAGCTTGTTGGCAGAGGGACTGGGACTTGCAACTGATTGTGAGAATAGGAGGTGAGAGGAAAGGGAAATAGAACAAGCAGTGTGGCTTGATTTGTCGGTTGGTGAGTGTTCGTGTTAGGGTGTAAAGATCCCAAAAGGGAAGAAGGAATTAATGGCACAGAGGAAGGAGGAGAGGACAACGGATGCGACAAACAGGTGTTTGGACACTGGGTTGTTTCCTTGCTTCACTCGGCTCGCTGTTGTCAGGCTAGATCCCTAACAGAAATGTTAAACCTATGCTTGACTTATGTGTGGGTTACTTTACACTTCTGCGAAGTTATTGTTTTTGAGTGTGTTGGTTGCTGTCAATGAGTTCTCTCCAAGCAAGGTAAGTCCTCCGCACTCAACTCCAGCTGAGCACTCTCAGCCCAACTTCCGCTTATCAACAAACCCCAACAATGTCAGGTGCAGAAACCCAACCTCAGGATTGCACTAAGAACTGAGCTACTCCCTTCCCCTCACCCCTCAGTGCCTGGCCAATATAGCACTTTGTCCGTGTGGTGTCACCCAACTGTTTGAGAGGCCCGAAGTCCAACTCAAAACTTGTAATGACAGCCTGGAGCACAGCCCAAATTGGCTTGGCAGGGGTGTTGGTTGAAACCAAAGTTAGCAGTGTCCACCTGGTGTCACGCAACTGTTTGAGAGGCCCAAAGTCCAACTCAAAACTTGTAAAGACCACCTTGGACACTGACCAACCCTTTGCTTGGCTAGCCAACAGATGTAACACAGCCGTCAAAACCTGAGACGTCAGATTGTTGGGGACCCCCTTCAAGTCTGACAGTATTGCAAGAGTGAAGACTTGTGTAAGCAGAGTCAGCGAGAGTCAAAAAAGAGTGAACAGTGATGGGTGACTCTTATCTCGGGGAACACAATGATCGCACCGAAAATCTTATCAATTGTCGTATATGTAAAATAATCGTGCGATGTTTATTTAATGTGGATAAGTTTTTATTTAACGGTATTAATTAATTAATTAATTAATTAGTTAATCATCCGAATGATCAATCGATTAACTGACTAATCAGTCAATAAATTGATTAATTAAATTTAATTAAGTTGACTTTGGGATTTAACCGTGTTCGCCAATTTAATTGTTTTAATTTCACGTATTGATTAAAATGCTTGAAGGTTGGTTCAATGGATCTGAAGGAAGAGGCGAGGTATGTAGACTTATTCAAAAAAATAAATAAATAAAACCACTGATTACGGAGAGAACAAGTTTCTGGATGACTAATGAAGGCTAAACTTGATGAGAGTATCACTTCGGATCAATCGGGGACTTTACTTCCCTTAATGTTTCCTTAGTATCTTATTTGACCGCTAGGTGGCCTGTATAGGGTCAATAGTGCAGTGATCCCTAGATAGGCTGCCTAGCCCGGAAGTGTAATAGTTCTAGTCGCCAGAGGAGGTGGGGCGGCCTTCTTGGCTTACTGGCTCCGGTAACTAGTGACGTCAGTTCCTCTGATGTCAGCGTAAACAAACAAAATGGCGCCGACAGCTTTCTGCTATTTTCAAACTCAAGAATGCGCATGCGTTAAAAATTTTGTTTTTCACAGCACAGCAGTGCGGTACGACTTGATAAGCGAGGCGGTGCTCGCATTCACAGGATATAAATCTTTTAACTGTCCCTGAGTTTGGCAGCTCAGACAGCGCAAAATACTCCGTTTTTTCCTTTAAACAGTACAGGTGCGTGCAGTTCTGCACAGAATTTGTTAATGTCAAAAACTGCTCGTTCTAAGCAGGCACGACACACACAAACCTAGCGCGGGGCTAGAAAAATAACTTGCTTCTTTAGCAGGCACAACACATACACCTAGCGCAGGGCTAGAAAAATGACTTGCTTCTTTAGCAGGCACTAAGCATACAACAATACCCAGATAGGTAGCAAATCTATTGGGCTTGTTTTAATCAGGAGTTTGGGCGCAGCAAATTATCCTTACTGGGCTCTTTAAAATTCACGTGGAAAGCAGGGTTTTCTTCGCCCACTTCACGTTCTAAAACACTATAATTTGGGGATTTCTTCAGCAAAATATAGATCTCAGTTAACCACTGTATTCGGGGTTCCTTCGCCGAATATCAGTTGGATTAATTCACTGCAGTTACCACAAAGAAAGGCAAGCTTCTGGCCTTATGAATAAAACTGCTTCCACATGCTCTGATTCAACTCTAATGTTATCAACACTGCTCAACACACCATTTCTTGTTCAAATAGGGAAATTTACTCGGCTACCCGCATTTTACCACCAAATATGTAGGAAATTTAGCTTAGAATTGATTCTCCACCAAATTAATATGCAGGAATTAGCGTAGGGCTGATTCACCACTATATTTATTAACTGATTATTTAGTTTATTGATTAATTAGGGGACTTATATCAAAGCAAGTTTATTAAGTAATCCAGCGCGAACTACTCGTCCGCCGAAGTAGTTCAATAGGAATACAGTAATTAACTTATAAGCTCTTCTTAATTGCGCGGTTAAAAAGAGTTTTTGCTTTAGATAGGGAAATTATTTGAATCAATTGTAATTACTTTACGAGCATAGGTGCGTATCAGCCATGAAGTGATTTCACCCATTTGAACAAAAGAAGATCACTGACCACAATAAGACAACATTTATTAACTACGTAAGATAAACATAAAACACACATAAACACAACAAAATAAACATGAGAAATGATGGAAAAAAAATAATGAATGATATGGGTATTATGGGGTGAAACTGAGGATACTTCAACTGTCCTCGAAGAGCGAGCGGGATGAAAATAAAGGCACAAACCAGTTCAAACAAGGACCAAGTTAACCAGCATATGATCAACCTTGCACCAAAATGATCAAAATGACAGAGAGAAGCGTTTTACTCGTTCGCTGGTTCGGAGGGGGAGTTGAAGTCTCAGTGGAGATGAGGCAGGGTTTCAGCCGTTGGGCTGGTAGTTTCAGCGGTGATGAATCTGGTAGTTTCAGCGGAGATTAATCTTGTAGTTTCAGCGGAGATGAAGCGGAGTGTCGGCTGTTGATCTTGGAGTTGGAGAAGCAGAGTGGAGGAGCTCTCGAAAGCTCGACAATGTCCATCTGAGACTTAGGGCTTATATTGTCCAGAGAGGGTGAAGATTTTAAGCCCCACTGTTTCACAGCTGGCCAATCAGAAGACGGCCATTTGGCGCGGAGAGACAAGGGTAGGGCTGGATACCTCATGGCTCCCTTCCAAAGTATGAATTTATCTTTGGCAGAATAAAATTCCATAACTGTTGCACAGTCCATAATTGTGTATTGAAACTTGCAGCTTTGTGATGGTGATGCCCAAAGCTTTATAATGATATCAAGCATGGCAGACACGTCCTTCAGGCATTATCAAACTATGGCCTAATTTACAGATACATGTCTAGTTTAGACATAATTATTCCAAAATACTTTCAAATGAGTGTACATTATGATCGATATGATTCTTTTGGTAACCAAAACCAATTCTAACTTGCACAGATGCTTCTAAACTTAAGTTTCAGCTGAGAATCCAGTAATCCTTTTGTTCTGAGCATCTGGCTGTGAGTCAAAAGGGAATGGGGGGGCCGATTTACGACCCTGCCCCAGGCATGTGCAGATAAAACAACATTTTACACTATCAAGTACATATTTTAAGTGAAATGGATATTGCAAACATTATTAGCTCCAATCCCTGATTGAGACCAAACATGGATATTCTGCTTCCCAGGGATTTACAGATACGAACTTTCCCATAAAAAGCACACACACAAATCCTAGTTAAAAACTTTAATGGCTAAATCAAAAGGATTAACTTTGGGATTTACACATAGGATGGTTATTCTTCTTAACACATTTAGAACTTATAAGTATTTTTAAACACAAGCAGAAAAGCATTGTTCGCTTTCTGCTATGGTGTGGAATCCAGAGTGGGAGTTCAAACGGGGGTCAGTCTGAATGGCTGTGTTACCTAAAGAGAGTTTATTGTCCTGAGTGTTTAAGTGGGGTTATCAGGGTGTCCATCTCTTTGAAAACAGAGGGGAGGTAATCCAGGCCCCCTGCTCTGTAAAGACGGAGGTGAGATGGTCCAGACGAGGCGTCTCCAAATTCCGATCTTACATCCCCCACTTAGTTTGGGTTCAGAGGTTCCTTTGTTTAATTCTGAGATTCAAGGATTTCGATCCTACAAATGCACTGAAAAAACGTTTGAACACAAATCCAGTTTAAACCACCCGCAGCATCTCTTCATCCTCCCAGAAAGAGCCTGTGATTTTTGAGTAGCCTGTTTACAATCACAGTGTGTCGGTTCTCCAGCAGGAGTGGATGATAAACCTGGAGGCTGAGCAGGCGGAATATCTTTAGAAAAATAAAGCACAGAATACTAGAGCTATGAGAGATAACGACTGTATCCCTAGAATAAATGTGCAAGTGTATTGGACGAATAAAGCCTCAGTTCAGTTTGATATAAATTAACATATTAAAATTTTCAGTCATACTAACCGCAGTTGAGTCCTCTCCTTCTCAGTCATTACAGAATATTTTCACAGGTCATCAAAGTTGATGTTTGTGAGTGAACAGAAACCTCATTGTCATCGTCTTGCTGGTCCTGGATGGTCCAACATTATCAGAGGATAATTAGTGCTGCTCTGGGAACATCATCACAATCATACAGCTTTATGATGCAGCATTTTTAACTCTGAGTTTGTATCACCAGATGGAACAGAAGGGGCAGGACATTTCCTGTCACTGGAAGACATTAGTCTCGTGCCCATTTAAAAAATCTTTGAAGATCTGAAATTATGGGGGCCTCCATTTCTGGCCCAGTGTCACGTCTGGTCCGCCTCGGTCACGCCCCCTTCAGAGCCTGTCCCCCGAGTTTTGACCACGTGCAGCCCTGGACACGCAGTGATGACATCATCTGTTGTTGTGAAAGTGGCTATGAGTAGCCGGGCAGCCCAGCTGTTAGCACTAGGCTAATCAGCTGGGATGTTAGGTTACTGATAGCAAGTCCATGTGTGTTTAATATTAGTTAACTACTGCTTGTTGAGTGTTTGATAGGTTGCGTGGTATGATTGGTTGTCTCTGTGTGAGTCCGTGTTGAAAAGGGAAGTCGACCCGGAGATCTGTGCGTGGTCACCCCAACCATCAGCCAACTGAGCAGTTAGCACTCGGCTGTGTTTGTGTATGGGTTTGTATGTGTGTGTTTGCAGACATGCTTAACCTCCGTGTGTGTTTGTAAACAGTGCTGGGCTGGAAGGACGAGCCAAAGGGAGCTACTCCGGGAGAGCTACTCCAAGTGGCAGTGGAGGAGCTGCTTCAGACAACGGCTACTGCTAAGTAGCTTCTAGCTCCACTGGCTTCAGTGAGCTTCAGTGACTGTTACTCTCCATCTCTCCACACAGGCGTGAGGTGTTCGTGTTCTGTGTTCCACTGCTGCAAATCAGTGGATTTGTACTATGGGCTGGATGGCCCCAAACAGTAGCTTGGCTCCGGAGACCAAGTAAAGTTCTCAGCAGTACGGGTTCGTTCACGCAGGAAGACTGGATTTCCTGGAACCTCTCTAGTTTCGTGTTGGACTGCTACGTTTGAGTTTCGAGCTCAGTTCTTCTGTGGATTTTCAATAAAAGACTTTTATGTTCCTAACTCTGGTTCTGCAGTGCGTCCTTTCAGGGAGCCCAGCATGACACCTGGTGCTTCTGTAGGAGTCATGTCCTTTACAGGATGGGAGAGTGCAGCCCCCCAGGGACAGTAGTAGCTTCCTTTTTGACTGCTATTCCACACACATCTATGTACACAGTTCATATTCTGTTAGTGTCTTTCAAAGAAGTGCAGCTTTCATAATTTTGCTTTGTAGAACAACCTATATTAGAAAATCTATATTAGAAAGTACATTAAGATGAATACTTTTCTCATAAGCATGATATACAAGTGTGAATCTTCAGTGTGATCTTTCAGAGAAGGAGAACTCTTTGAAGGGCTGTAGACCTAAAAGAGTGAAGGACTAAGTTGGTTCAGGAAAGACTGATAAGAGTAAAGTAGTCAGACTAAGACTGGTCATTTCACTTGGCTTGAGGTTTAGGTGGGAAACAACAAGCTGAACAAGCTGCACATCTCTAACTGTGAGGAAATGAAGCTATTTTTACAGTATTTGAATTTTTTCTAAGGTTAGTCACATCCCATCATTACCTGGATTAATGACCAGATTAGTATCAGTATAACAAGGACTTCACAATGGATCTCCTGTTCTCTCTGTGTCTTTAGTGCAGAGTTGGAGAGTCACAGCATTGCACAGGTTATCAATCAGTATTCTGAACTGAACCGAGTGAAAACTCAGTGGTGCAGTGCTGTGACTCTCCAACATTCAGCATGATGACACAATATTAAACTGAAAACACAGTAACGATTGAATAACTAACCTGATAAAAAAGTTGATAAAACACAGAGAGGAGGTAAACTTTGTGTCTTTATTATCATATGATAAAATCACCTTCAGGTTTACTGTCCTGACTAAATTAACATTATAAATAAACTGAAGATGTTCATAATGAGATGAAACATTTCTGAACTCATTCATACTTCTGTCATTCAGTAACAAAGAACACCATCAAAGTAAGATAAAATATGTGATAGAATTAATTGTTTCAATTGTTTCTAAGCAGCATGTTTCAATATTTTTCCTCCTTTTTTCAAACATTTCTCATTGACTGTATTGTAAAACCTGTGGTTTTTATTCTCTCCATACAGACTTTCTGGCTGTAATCTTGGAGTAAAGACGTGTGAAAATGTGGGATCAGTTTTAAAGCTGGAAAACTCCTCCCTGAAAGATCTGGACCTCAGTAACAATGACCTGCAGGATTCAGGAATGGAGCTGCTCTCTGCTGTACTGAAGAGTTCACACTGTAAACTGGAGACTCTCAGGTCAGATTTCTGTCAGTTCATTACTGAATGATACAGATGGACTCCTGATACATAGAGTGGGCCCAGAGACGGGCACACTAGAGGGCGGTTCTGTGCTAACAGGTTAATCTGTAATATTCAGTACTTTATCAATAGAAGAGTGTTTTCTGTGCTGCATATAGAAAGGTTTATACATTTGTAAACATTTATAAAACAGAAAACTTCTTTTAGGTTGTAAAGAACTTGTTCAGGTTTCACAGATTAATCATAAACAAACCACATGGGAAACAATATGACCAACGAATGTAAAAGAAAGCTGCTCTTTACTCTCAAATCTGCTTTTTTTCACCAAAGAGATTCTGTTTTTATTTGTATTATTTGTTGTGGGAAATTTTTATTGTGTTTCTGAATAGATCTGTTGAATTTTGTCTATTAAGTCTCTCACTCTGTCTCTGTCCTTCTTTCTCCTCTCTCTTTCTCTCTCTCTCTCTCTCTCTCTCTCTCTCTCTCTCTCTGTAGATTATCAGGTTGTATGATCACAGAGAAAGGCTGTTCTCCTCTGGATTCAGCTCTGAGTTTAAACCCCTCACACCTGAAAGAACTGGATCTGACCTACAACCACCCAGGAGAGTCAGGAGAGAAGCTGCTCTCTGCTA
>JBBPCZ010094457.1:0-11184 GCA_037974445.1 Brycinus macrolepidotus | reverse complement strand
TTTAACCCATTTAACTCATTTAACCCATTTAACCCATTTAACTCATTTAACCCATTTAACTCATTTAACTCATTTAAACCATTTAACCCATTTAACTCATTTAACCCATTTAACTCATTTAACCTATTTAACTCATTTAACCCATTCACCAAGTGAAGCAGGGGGCAGCCAGGAACACAGTGCCCGGGGAGCAGTGTGTGGGGATGGTTCCTTGCTCAAGGGTACCTCAGTGGTGCCACTAGCAGTCCTTGGATTCGAACCCACAACATTCTGGTCACAGAGCCACCAGCTACCCCTAGTATTGGTTAGCCTTGTTTGCTAGCTCAAAATGCATTAGACAATGCTGATTATCTTTCTACTTCTTAGCCTAGGGTTTGTTAGCATAGCAAATTAGCCTTGTATTGATTAGCCTAGAATGGATTAGATTAGGGTTATTAGCCTTGGACTGTTTCGCCTGTGATTTGTTAGAGTAGGACCCATGTTAGAGTAAACCCATGATTGCTTAGCCGAGTACTGATTTAGCCTAGTGGGTTAGGCTGGTTAGCTTGGACTGGTTAAGATAGGATTAGTTAGCCTGGCCTGTGGAAACCTGATCCACCTGCTGACACCTGAACACTACAGACCACCAGTGAGGGGTGTTTAAATTCACTGCATCTAGGGGGTGCTATTCAACATCAAGGTCATTCTCAGATCAGTGTGAAAGGGCCACGCACTCAGAGGCTGAGGGCACGTCCTCGTCAGAGTGAGCAGCCTCGTCTTCTGATTGGTCGCTGAGGAGATCACATGGCAGTAAGGAGGCGGAGTCGGCGATCTCCAGAACCGGAGCAATGCTGGGGCGGCGGCTTCCAAGCCCATTCTCGGCGGGTGGAGCCAGTTTGGCCCCATCTCCGGTAGGGCTGGTGTTCTGGAAATCCATAGCAACTGTTCCTAGAGGAAACGGCGGCATGTAAATAAAAAATAAAATTTGCTTTTATTCAGTGTAAAATGGTCAACGTTTATAGCCTCTACTTTTTTTGGTTTGGAACTTTATGTTCAAAAGTTATGGCACATTTTCATATTTTATTATTTGTTCAATATATTAGTAGACATTCGAATTTGCACTAAAATGAGATGGAAAAAAAACAATTCAACTTTAAAAATTGCACTAAAATATTTATTAAACTGAAAAAATGTAATTTTAAAATTTGTACAAAAACTGCAGGAAAAAAAACTTTAAATTAGCTAATAACTTACTACGAAAATGAAATGTGAAATTTGCACTAATATTTACAGGTACAAAAAATGAAAATTTTTACAAAATGCAAATATATATTTAAATACAAGTATTTAAGTATGTTCCCTGCAGATGCTGCATTAGCTTATTTACTATTCAATTTGCACTAAAATTGCAGAAAAACTAATTAATTTTAAAACTGAATTTGAAAAATCAGCATAACATCATGACCAGTAACTCAAATGGAAACAGTGCAGATGGAGTTGTTCCGTGGTTATGGGGTGAGGAACGGAAGCCTGGACTCGCCAGGACATCCTCACCACCTGAGCGCTCCGCATCTAAGGGCTGAAAAGTCTAAAATGTCGTTGCAGCTGGTGGTCTCACCCATGCTGGCGATGATGCTGTGGACGGGCAGCCCCGAGGGGCTGTTGAGGATGTCGCAGTGGCCGCGGCTCTTGCCCTGATGCGCCTCCTGCCGGACAGTGAAGGCGGAGTTCTCCTCCTTGGTGATGTTGATGTAGTAGCAGGTGTCTCCAGATGCCATGATGTGCCGCGGCCCAGGATTCAGCAGGATGCTCTTATTATCCTCCCTTTTTATCCCTATCAAACACACACCATACCTACACACGTACACACACATCCACACATATACACACATACATACACACAAACACAAACACTTTACTGTATTTTGGTGTTTATTCTAATGTTATTGAGCATTTTGTAATGCAAAAACACACTCACGGCTTCAATAAAATGTAAAAATTAGTGCATTTGATCAAGTTCTATGCTCTAATAACATTCGTATGGCCGTTCTGACAGACTGTAATACCCTAGAGGAAAGGTAGGGGGTGATATGTTTCATTTAGAAAGTGATCTGTGACCAATTCTTTTGCAGATAAAATGATTCTGACAAGATGTTCTATAAGTTTCAAAGCGTTTTATTGGTGTTACAGTGAGCAACATCTTAATTAGAATGCATTTCTGAACCTCAGCTGAACCTCAGCAACCATTAATAACCACCTAGAAACACCACAGCAACCACCTTTACCATGGCAGCCACCATTACCATAGCAACAGCACAATCACACTTTGCATTTTCTTGAGGAAATGCGTTCTAGTTATATTTAAAAGATCAAAACTAGGCCCCATTCATCCAGTGTATACAAACACAACAAAGGGGGTATAATGTACATTTTAGAGTCGGAATGGTGTCAGTATCTCAAACAGCTTTGGAAGAGAAATTTTACCTTCAAAAATAAAAATAAACCCTCCCACGCACTAAAGCCCGGCATACTCACTTCTTGTGGGCGTGGAACGCAGCGTAGGTGAAGCTCTTGCTCTCGTAATCCCTGAAGAACATGCTGTCGCTCAGGCGGATGTGGTACACCTCATTGCCGGAGCAGCGACCGTACACCCTCTGCCACTGCTCCGGAGACTGCTGACCCTCTCTGTGGTTATTATCATGTTATTGCATGCCTATTACACTCGTATTACACAGTTATTAATGTGTAATAATGCATTTTATGAATAAAGTCACAGTAATGACGTGGAAGAGATAACAGAAAGAATAAACAATCTGAGAAGACATAGAAGACTGAAATGGATAATCAATACAAGTGATCAGTGAATGGTCAGTGAAGGTGGTCAGGGCTACTCACTGTCCACGGGACGTGTGGACCAGCAGAGTGACCAGAGTGGACGTAGCTGGACACAGGCAGTTTAGAGCCAACAAGGCATATTTAAACTCCTCCTCACACACAACGTGGTCTATAGCAGGAAACAAAGCCACCACTTCCAGACAACATGATTGACACTCAGAGAGAAAATCTAGAGCAAGAAGATCTAGAAGAACAAAAAAAATCACCTGCAAATTTCACGTGGAACTTGTTCTCAGGTTTGAGGATCTGGACGTAGAGGGGGCAGTTCGGGGCAAAGTCCTTCACAGCCCACGCTCGCAATATCGTTTGATGGTCCTGCCCAGGACAGTCAACACTATTCATTAGCTCATGCACAAATTAACAGTGGTCAGTTCAGGTGATTAATCAGTTAATATGATCCATAAGTTAAGATCAGTCAGTTAAGATGGTAAATAGCGGTTGAATAAAGAAGCTAAGAAAGTGGTCAGTTAAGACGATCAATAATTGGTCAGTTAGGATTATTAATAAATTGTCAGTCAGGGTGATTAATCACTTAGAATTATCAGTAAAGGGTCAGTTAAGATGATCAATAAGTGGCCAGTTAAGGTGATCAGTAAGTGGTCAGTTAAGATGATCAATAAGTGGCCAGTTAAGGTGATCAGTAAGTGGTAAGTTAAGATGATCAATAAATGACCAGTTAAGATGATCAGTAAGTGGTCAGTTAAGATGATCAGTAAGTGCTCAGTTAAGATGATCAATAATGGGTCAGTTAAGATGATCAATAAATTGTCAGTCAGGGCGATTGATCGCTTAAGATTATCAGTAAGCGGTCAGTTAAGATTATCAGTGAGTGGTCAGTTAAGATGATCAAGAAGTGGTCAGTTAAGATGACTAATAAATTGTCAGTTAGGGTGATCAATCACTTAAAATTATCAGTAAAGGGTCTGTTAAGATGATCAATAAGTGGCCAGTTAAGGTGATCAGTAAGTGGTAAGTTAAGATGATCAATAAATGGCCAGTTAAGATGATCAGTAAGTGGTCAGTTAAGATGATCAGTAAGTGCTCAGTTAAGATGATCAATAATGTGTCAGTTAAGATGATCAATAAATTGTCAGTCAGGGCGATTGATCACTTAAGATTATCAGTAAGCGTTCAGTTAAGATTATCAGTAAGTGGTCAGTCAAAATGATCAGTTAATGGTCACAGGCCATGTTGTGACTGCAGTTAAGAGTAAGTGCTGTTTTAATTTCCATACTACTGCTCCTTGTTTGCCGGTTGCGTGGCTGAAACCCCGCCCCCGGAGCTCACCTTGCTCTGCGTGCAGGTTACGAAGGGTGTACTCAGCGTGGGCAATCACTGCACAGCTGTGTCCAGTTAGGCTAATCGTATATATCAAACAAATGATGTCGCTGAAGCGTCAGCCCGTGTGCAGCCTTCCTTGTGTGAAGACCTACGTGGGTAAAGCCCAGCGAGTCTACCTGTGCAAGTCCACTGAGCAAGGACACCGACAAGGCTATCAGCTCTACTCACCACTTCAATTACTCTAAAGAAGCTATGTCCTTCCACCACATTCCTGTCATTACTGGTACCAGCAGACAGTATTGCTATTCAAACAGGCAGAGAAACCCGACCAATCTGCAATATTCAGCTTCTGCTCATGCTCCCTTGTCTGTGGGGCTGTGGAATTGTTAGTCCGCCAGCAACAAAGCTGACTTCATCTCTGCAGATGAACGGGCATTCTCATTTCCACTAATTGGACATTTTTACCAAAACTCCCTCCAACTAATTACGCCTCTTTTGAATACAATGCTATCCTGGAGTCTGCGCCTGTGAAACTCTCTGTAACCTCTGTCGCCATCTACCATCCACCTGGACTTTTGGGCAGCTTTGTGGATGAACTGGACCCACTACTGACTATGACTGTCCGTTACTCATCTTGGGTGATTTGAATATTCAGCTTGACAGTCCCTTGGTTTGCAGTCTTCCAACACACAAACCTGGCGAAACACTTGATCTCATCCTCACCAGGAACTGTGAAGCTAATTGCATCACTGTTACGTCTTTGACCATTACTTCATTCGTTTCACTATCTGCCTTCCGGAACAGCCCCCTCTCTACCACTCACTTTTCATTAGTGGTAGCCTCTGCATTGCCTCCTCTCAGCATGTTTTCCTCACTCAAGGTCAATGATGCCACAGAATCTTTTTGCTCTATATTAAGCTCATGTCTTGATAGTCTGTGTCCGCGATCCTCCAAACCAACTCGCTCTAGCCTTCCTCACCCATGGCTGATAGAGGTCATTCGAAGCCTACTCAACAATCTCAGAGCTGCTGAGAGAAAATGGCATAAGTCCAGTGACCCAGCTCACCTTAAAAACTATCAGTCACTCCTTTCCTCCTTCTCATTCAGCATCACTGATGCCAAAGCTGCATCAGCAACAAAATTAACTGCACTACAGACACTCAAAGCCTATTCTTTACCTTCAAAACACTGCTCTCTCCTCCTCCACCTCAACCAGACACAAACCTCTCAGCAGAGGGTTTCGCCTCCTTTTTCTCTGAAAAGGTGGTGGTTATCAGCAGCCAATCCTTTGATTCACACAAGGCCAATTCTTGTCAAATTATTCCTACTCAGGTCAAAGGTGCATCATTACCCCTCTCACAAAGAGTGAGGTATCTAAACTCCTGACTTGTAGCCGTCCCACTACATGTCCGCTCGACCCTATTCCCACACGGCTCTTCCAAGCCATCTCTTCAACTATCATGCCCACTATCATGCATGTGGTTAATTCCTCACTTACCTCCGGAAAATTTCCTACAAGCTCCAAACAGGCTCAAGTCACGCCTCTGCTCAAAAAGCCCTCCTTCAACCCTACCCAAGTTCCCTGGCCATTGCACTGAAACGGCTCTGCTGTCAATGACTGAAGCTTTAAAATCAGCCAGAGCGGCAGCTCAGTCCTCCGTTCTTATCCTTCTGGATCTATCAGCTGCCTTCGATACAGCTGATCACACCATTCTCCTATCCATACTCTCAGACATGGGCATCTCAGGCAGAGTTCATTCCTGGTTCAAATCTTACCTCTCTGGGCATTCATTCAAGGTATCACGGTTGGGTCAAACATCTCCACCCCATCAGCTGCCCACCAGTGTCCCCCGAGGCTCAGTACTTGAGCCTTTACTCTTTGTAATTTACACCACCTCTTTGGGCCTGCTTATTCGCTCTCATCGCTTCTCCTATCACTGCTATGCCGACGATACAAAGCTATTCCTGTCCTTCCCGTGAGATGACCATACTGTCTCGGCACGCTTTTGTTCCTTTTTGCTCCCTCCGCTCCTCCAAGGAACATCGTCTGGCTCTGCCATCACTACGCACAAGGCAAAGCCAGTCCAGACTCTTCTCTTTTGTGGTTCCCCGCTAGTGGAAAGAGCAGCAGAATCCCTTTCCATCTTCAAAAACCTCCTCAACACTCATCTGTTCAGAGAGCATCTCCTCTCCTAATGCACTCTTATTACACTACTCTTACATAAAGATTTAGCACTTAATACTGTCCTCTGGTTCTCGGACTGTCCTCTGTGTCTTCATATTGTTAGTTGCTTTGGATAAAAGTATCTGCCAAATGATTGTAATGTATTGAAATGTAATCAGTTAAGATGATCAATAAGCGGTAAGAATATCAGTCAGTTAAGAATATCAGTAAATGGTCACTTAAGATAATCAATAAGTGTTCAACTAAGGTGATTGGTCAGTAGTCAGGTAAAGTGATTGGTCAGTAGTCAAGTAAGGTGACTGGTCAGTAGTCGGCAAAGTGAGTGGTCAGTAATTAGGTAAAGTGGTTGGTAAGTAGTTAGGTAAGGTGATTGGTCAGTAGTCAGGTAAGGTGATTGGTCAGTAGTCAGGTAAGGTGAGAGGTCGGTAGTCAGGTAAGATGATTGGTCAGTAGTCAGGTACAGTAATAGGTCAGTAGGCAGGTAAGGTGATTGGTCAGTAGTCGGGTAAAGTGAGAGGTCAGTAGTCAGGTAAGGTGAGAGGTCGGTAGTCAGGTAAGGTGATTGGTCAGTAGTCAGGTACAGTAACAGGTCAGTAGACAGGTAAGGTGATTGGTCAGTAGTCGGGTAAAGTGAGAGGTCAGTAGTCAGGTAAGGTGAGAGGTCGGTCGTCAGGTAAGGTGATTAGTCAGTAGTCAGGTACAGTAATAGGTCAGTAGTCAGGTAAGGTGATAGGTCAGTAGTCAGGCAAGGTGATAGGCCAGTAAGATTTTTAGTCAGTAGTAAGGTAAGGTGATTGGTCAGTGGTCACGTAAGGTGATTAGCCAGTAGTCAAGTGAAGTGAGAGTTCAGTTGTCAGGTAAGGTGATTGGTCAGTAGTCAGGTAAAGTGAGAGGTCAGTAGTCAGGTAAAGTGAGAGGTCAGTAGTCAGGTAAGATGATTGGTCATTAGTCAGGTAAGGTGACTGGTCAGTAGTTGGGCAACGTGAGTGGTCAGTAGTCAGATAAGGTGATTGGTTAGTAGTCAGGTAAAGTGATTGGTCAGTTGTCAGGTAAAGTGAGAGGTCAGTAGTCAGCTAAGGTGATTGGTCAGTAGCAAGGCAAGGTGATTGGTCCGTGGTCACGTAAGGTGATTAGCCAGTAGTCAGGTAAAGTGATTGGTAAATAGTCAGGTAAGGTGACTGATCAGTAGTCAGGTAAAGGGATAGGTCAGTAGTCAAGCAAAGTGAGAGGTCTGTAATCTGGTAAGGTGATTGGTCAGTAGTCAGGTAAGATGATTGGTCAGTAGTCAGGTAAAGTGAGAGGTCAGTAGTCAGGTAAGACAATTGGTCAGTAGTCAGGTAAAGTGAGTGGTCAGTAGTCAGGTAAGGTGATTGGTTAGTAGTCAGGTAAAGTGATTGATCAGTAGTCAGGTAAAGTGAGAGTTCAGTAGTCAGGTAAGGTGATTGTTCAGTAGTCAGGTAAAGAGATTGGTCAATAGCCAGGTATGGTGATTGGTCAGTAGTCAGGTAAGGTGATTGGTCAGTAGTCGGGTAAAGTGAGATGTCAGTAGTCAGGTAAGGTGATAGATCAGTAGTCAGGTAAGGTGATTGGTCAGTAGTTAGGTTAGGTGATTGGTCAGTAGTTAGGTAAGGTGATTGGTCAGTAGTTTAGTAAGGTGATTGATCAGTAGTCGAGTAAAGTGAGAGGTCAGTAGTCGGGTAAGGTGATTGGTCAGTATTAGGGTAAATGGATTGGTCAGTGGTCAGGTAAGGTGATTGGTCAGTAGTTAGGTAAGGTGATTGGTCAGTATTAGGGTAAATGGATTGGTCAGTAGTCCGGTAAGGTGTTTGGTATGTGCACAAGTTGACCTCTGACTGGTTAGGGTGATCAATAAGTGGTTCGACTGATCAGTAATGTTACTCACCGCAGCCATTCGATCGGCCTCGTTTCTGCTGCTCAGAATGAAACAGGCCTCTGCATCGTCCATCCTGCACCACAGAAACCAATCAGGACAAAGACATCAACACAACCAACCAATCAGAGAGCAGCTTTAATACAGGACATTATGTGAGTGGGTGGTTGATGAGGGGTCATCGACAGCAAAAATTACCACAAAACACAGCCAGCCAGTGACTCAGCGGCCAACCTCGAGTCTGACTGACACACACACACACACACACACACACACACACACAACATTCTATTGTATAGAGGGCCCTCAGATGCTATAAATTCCTCACTGTTAATAGCCTTTCATGCTTCTGAGAACTCAACACCATGGCAACAGATGAAAAGGAGAGAGACTGCAGGGAGAAGCAGAGAGGAGAAGAAGAAAACGGCTAAGAGAAGAGAAGAGAAGAGAAGAGAAGAGAAGAAAAGAGAAGAGAAGAGAAGAGAAGAGAAGAGAAGAGGAGAGGAGAGGAGATGAAAGGAAGAAGGAGGAGAGCAGAAGAGAAAGGAAAAGAGCTGAGCATAAAAGAACATGTTCTCCAGTGTCTGGAGGGCTGTGATTGGCTGCTGGACCATCACTCACTTGGCTCTGAGAAGGTCCTGGTTTTTGAGGACGGAGCCCTGCAGGTAGATGACCCGCTGAGACCAGAGTGGAATCTGCAGAACTCTTCTAACCTGGCTGTCTGCTTCACACGGACACAGGATCACCACGTAATAATCCTACATACACACACACAGACACACACGCACACGTCACTGCATCAGTTCAGCACAGGTGAGCGCAGACCTGTCTGACCTGTCTGAACTGTCTGACCTTTCAGATCTGTTGGCCCTGTCCGAACTGTCGGTCCTGTCAGACCTGTCGGCCCTGTCTGACCTGTCGGCCCTGAATGACCTGTTAGATCTGTCGTACCTGTCAGCCCTGTCGGTCCTGTCTGACCTGTCGTACCTGTCAGCCCTGTCGGTCCTGTCTGACCTGTCGTACCTGTCGGTCCTGTCGGTCCTGTCTGACCTGTCAGCCCTGAATGACCTGTTAGACCTGTCGTACCTGTCGGTCCTGTACGATCTGTATGACCTGCTGGACCTGTCGGTCCTGTCGGCCCTGAGGGACCTGTCTGACCTGTCTGACCTGTCAGCCCTGTCTGACCTGTCTCACCTTTCAGACCTGCTGGACCTGTTGGTCCTGTATGATCTGTATAACCTGTCATCCCTTTCTGACCTGTCTGACCTGTCGGCCCTGACGGCCCTGTAGCCCTGTCTGACCTGTCAAACCTGTCGAACCTGTGTGTGTGGGTGGGCATAGAACTCATTGAGGAAGTCCATGAGCAGGTCAATCTTCAGGGAGCTGACGCAGAGCACGGCATGTTTCTCTGTCTGAGCACGGTGTCGGCTGTAGTTCCCCCCAGACTTCTGCCTCTCCATCCACAGATAGATCAACTCCTCAAACTACAGCATGGAGAGAGAGAGAGAGAGAGAGAGAGACTCTGCATGCCCAAATCATCACACACTCCACTTGCTCTTAAGGTGGGTTTGTTGGGTTCTCAGACCTGCAGGGGGAGCACCACCAGGGCCACACAGATCATCACCACCACCAGCAGCTGTGACGGCCAGATCTGAGGGGTGACATCTCCAAAACCCACGGTGGAGAAGGTGACGATACAGAAATAGAGGGAGTTAAAGAGAGACAGGCTGTTTCTCCCAGCTCGCTCCAAATGCTGGATACCACACGTCCTGAGAGAGAGAGAGACCGAGAGAGAAAGAGAGAGAGAGAGAGGGAGAAAGAGAAAGAAGAGAGATAGAGGAAGAAAGATTGAAGAAGAAGAGAGAAAGAAGAGAGAGAGAGAGAGAGAGATAGAGAGAAAGAGAGAGAGAAAGAGACAGAAAGCGGGAGAGAGAAGAGAGAGAGAAAGAGACAGAATGAGGGAGAGAGAAGAGAGAGAGAAAGAGACAGAAAGAGGGAGAGAGAAGAGAGAGAGAGGGACAGAAAGAGAGCCAAAGTGGTTCATTGACCGCTTAATTTAATGCTTTTACACTGAACCCCTCGTAGAAACATTGCAGAGCTTTTACCATCTGAAACTCCTTCACCTCCTTACGGACAAGAAGCCCAGCTCCACAAAAACACCTAAACCCTGCAGAGGTGGAGTTTTTTAACAGTTCTCCAATTTGCTGTGTGAATTTTTGCTTGTGTTATGACTTATTTTGTGTTGTGAGTTGTTCTTGTATTCGCTCTGGTTGCGCCACCTGACTGCAGAACAGCTAAATATCTCCTTGTCAGTGAGACGATGTTCACCTTGATGCTGGTGTCACTCGTCTGACTTTGACTTCGACACTCGTTTGACAGGATGATCACGTTTGTTGTACAACAGCACAAGCTGTGGTTGCTATGGTTACAGCACCATAGTAGTTATGAATGAATATGGGGGTGATAAATACTCAGTAAAGACGGTTTATAAAGGCTGTAACCAATACAGCAGCTCTGCAGGGGCGACTGCTGGTGTTACGTTGACGCCTGTCAGGTGGTTCAGTAGTTGTGTACAATGTAAAGATTTGATTTACAGCATCAAACAGCGAGTGTGTGTTTCTTGGTTGTGTGTGTTTGTTGGTTGTGCGTGTGTGTTGGTTGTGTGTGTTTATGGGTTGTGTGTGTTTGTTGGTTGTGTGTGTTTCTGGGTTGTGTGTTTGTTGGTTGTGTGTGTTTCTGGGTTGTGTGTGTTTCTAGGTTGTTTGTGTTGTACTCTTGAGTGTCCTGCACGGCGCTCTGTCCGTCAGTTGGTGCGTCAGCTGTTGGGCCGCAGCCTGAGTTTAGTGTGGACTGAGTGTGTGTGTGTGTGTGTGTGTGTGTGTGTGTGTGTGTGTGTGTGTGCGTTTCGTGGGGTTTCGTTCCTGATGAACTGTCAGGTATATAACAATATACA
>JBBPCZ010094446.1:0-11184 GCA_037974445.1 Brycinus macrolepidotus | reverse complement strand
CACACACACACACACACACACACACACACACACACACACACACACACACACACACACACACACACACACAGCCTCTGGCTACATTTGGCACAGCAACCACAAGTTCTTCTCCCCCTCCCTCCAGCTTCAAAAACAATCGGGACGTGGACAGACTGGAGAAAACCTTGCTGATAGCAAGGAATTTGTGCAGGAAGCCCTTTTAAGTTTACATTACACCCCACAGCAATCTTTAGACCTGTATTCTGGAAGGGTTGGGTATTCCAACTAAATCCATCAGCATTCCCCAAACTTGTGATGCGCAGGCTTTCCGGGACGCGGTGTGATCATGAGCTGTTGACCCAGCTGAACTTCGGCATCGCACTGCATTCCCAATGAGTAATCATCAAAGCTCATGCTAATCTCTTAATGAGCTTACCTGTTTCATCTTCTGAGTCACAGTCGACTCATCTGCGATCCATGAAACCACTATGACAGCCCAGTGTACCTAATCTCTTAATCCGACCTGGACTGATGTGGCGGCGCACGCAGCACTTCATCCGTACGTACCGAGGCCCGGAGTGCAGCCGGACCGCGTTCTCCTGCTTACTCAGCAGCTCCTCAAAGGCGGAACATATCCCAAACAGCAGTTTCCAATCCCGAAATTAACTATTCGGTTCCTGAGGTTACTTCAAAACTTGCTCTGGAATTAAGATAAGCCTTTAAATGCCAAAAGAGAGATTAGAAGAACCACAGAAAGGGTGTACCCAGATGTCTTATGGTTTCCACAAAAGACGGCAAGCATGTTTGAAATGACTTAACATGTTCGATGTCTGGGATTTGGGATGGTGATGTCAAAATTAGGGATCCGGCCAATATTTGAAGGCATG
Source organism: Brycinus macrolepidotus (assembly GCA_037974445.1). NCBI lineage: Eukaryota > Metazoa > Chordata > Actinopteri > Characiformes > Alestidae > Brycinus > Brycinus macrolepidotus. Next base: position 10,318 of record JBBPCZ010094446.1, on the reverse strand, counting down.
TGTGCTGTGCTGTTCTCCAGAAGAGCAGAACCTTAAAGTGGTGCTCAGACACTAAAACGTCTGCATTTAATTCATTTTACTCTCTAGGAATTAGTGTTGGACAATTCCAACTGCGGGTTATACCAGATCTAGTTCTAATATCTACATTTTATAGATGTTCAAGTATTGGTATCAGATATGTCAGTGCTAGTAATGTTTTGCAGCCGTCACGAAAAAAAAAAGTCAGATTCCCACCCTTGTCCCAGATAACCCAATTCATTTGGTTGCGTGACAACCACAAATGACATACACACTGGTCTCCCGACCCCAGGTGGACAATTTTTGTTGATCACCCCACTTCTGGGCAATAAAAAATTTGCAATGCACCACAAGAACCCCCAACCCCCATCCCTCAACCCCCACTAGACTATTATTTGATTAATCACCTCCACACTGCCCCCACCACTCTAAACCTTGATCACCAGGAAACAGTGTATATACATGAAAAAAAATTGGATATCCGTATCGGATTCCCACAGCAGTACCTCCTACAAAAAACATGCCACAAAATAAAACTAAATCTACTGGAGCTCAGAATGATGAAAACTTTCAAGGCTGGAAACCTTCTGATCTTCAAAGAGGTCTAGAAACATTGCAAAGACATGCTTGAACAAAAGGTGATGTTATGAACATTCCCTCCACATCCAGCTTTAATCCAACCAGCTTGATTCCACACCAATAAACATGCTTTACTACCGCAGGACTCACGGGGAGGGCATGTCGGCCTACTCCACACGCCTCCACATCTATCTCCGATTCCCAAACACATGGCTCGGCTTTCAATGGAGTTATGATGACTCACTATTTCAGCTCCAAATCCAGCTTCCTCTTTCCTTCCAGACATGAGAACTTCATTCATTAATACTTAAAATGTCTCATTGTCTCCCTGAGTCACGTCACAAGTCTTGAATTAACAATGACAGGGCTATTTATGTCCGTGTGAAACGAGCGGCAGACTTGCCAAGGAGGGCAGCAAGAAGCTGAACCTCCTGCTGTAAATCTAATGGTTCCACTTTATGAGGAACCTCAACACCATATCAAGTCAGGAAAACATATCAGAGATTCTGCAGGTTTTCAACTGGGTTCCTTCCGTCTCGACTATTCTCATCATGTCTATTAGGGTCACATTCCGCTCTCCAGCTGAAAACATGTGCACACACGCTGGGGGTGGGCCAACACACCACAGCTGGGGGGTTTTGAGGGATTTGCGTTTTCAAACGGTACTTTCAATCTGAATGAAGTGTATTGATGAGGAACATCTACTTTTTACTCTGTTACTCCGTTTTTGGGTTTAATTTCATTGTTTCTTGGTTCAGCTTCACACCTTCTCAGGTTTATCCTTGTGTTTTAGTCCAAAGGGATTTGAGTAGAGCAGAACAAACGATCCTCATGTAGGGAGAGCACCCCCAGCTTGTAAATCACTCTCGCTAAAGTTCAACCGGGCTCTTGTTTTTCCCTCCTTTTGTTTCGTTCTTTGCTGTGTGTTTACTCGGTGGGTGTTGTGTCAGGGTTAGGGTTACAGCTCACTGATAGTTACGAAAAAAGAAACGGCATCTGTTTCAGAGCAGCAGCCTGAAGCCCCTGACCTTTCCTGACTTCACTTCAGGGTAACCATGAGGGCCCGCATTCAAAAAAACATGTGTACTGCAACGGGCTGCACTGAGATCTTGTCCTCGATTCATTTTCCAGTGCAATTTGAATCAATCTGAATCTAGTCTACGATCAAAAGCCCTTGCTTGAACTAATAAAACTAATAAAAGAGGGTGGTAAATACTGTGAAAATCTCAAAACACTCTCCACAGTCCAAACCATCGACACAAATTTAACTGGAAAACAGCTTGTTTCAAATAAGTCACAACATTTGTTTAGCCACAAAAACAAATATAGTTGCATAAATACCTTTCTAAAAGCGCTCTTCCACCAGTGTGGTGCCAGTGACTGTGCCTAATCTACAACTGGTTCTACGAATTCTGTCAGAGTAACTGGTGTTTGTGCCAAAAAGCTGGCACCAGCAGGTCACAAAGTTTGAACCAAGTTTGATAAAACACAAGCTAAAATGTGGTTAAAATATACAGAGGCAAAATTCAAACGCCAGGTATAAAAACCTTTAGCTGCAAATTCACAAATTTCACCAATAGGAGTTACCCAAACTTCTCAAACCTTACAGAATAAGGGCCAGTTCTTAAAATCAACAACATACATTATCTGTGTGTGTGTGTGTGTGTGTGTGTGTGTGTGTGTGTTTCCACAAAAATGTCATAAACGGACTTCAGGGGAAAATATACAACGCAAGAATAATGCAGGATATGGGCCTTTAAAGGCTCAGTCAGATTTTCAACCAATTAACTTATTTATTTTATTTAAAGTTTAATAATCTTGTTACAATTACAATTGCAATTTGAGTTAACATTTTATTAGATTTGATTTTATTCAGAAGACAATTTCTGGCACCAGTTTATTGAAGGCTCTCCGGTTCACACTGGGACTGAGGATAACTGACATATAGAAATGTGTTAGAAGTACTGCTGGTTTACAGTAAAGAGGGGACAAATTGCCTCATGATGGTTGTCACTCCAGGAACCCAGACAGAACGCTCTGCGCAAATCACGCACATGACAATACCACTAATCATCCATCCTGTTACACCTCTGGAACTTTTCTGGCGTAAGGTGAGGCAGGAAGAATCTGCCACAGTGACGTGTCATGCATTCCGTGTGGTGGGCATGTCTCCTCTTGATCCATATACAGCTCAACTCTAAATCAATACAAACGACCCTGGAAGGGTCCTGCGGTGCTACAGCTACACACACTACAGGCCAGATGTTTGGGCCCACATACTGATTAAAAAAATAAACGGTACTCTGCTCTTTCAAAAGTTCACTACATGAAAACACTAGAAATACTTAAATCAAATGTAACTGACTGGTTCTGAAGTGTAACAATATACACTGTAGGTGCAATTTAATGGAAGTGAGAGTTTATGTACACGTTTCATCAAAACATCCTCCTCTTTATCACAGATGCACAGATTCGCCGCAATTTTCGGAAATAACCTGTATCCAAACCCTCCCAGTGCCTTTTCAAGCCTGCAGACAGTTAATCAGTCCAGCTCGTCCCTGCAGCACAATGAGAGAAAGATCTGGAGACTGGGGAGCCCAAGACATCACTCTCTAAACTTTTTTTTTTTTTTTTTGCCCTGGATATCATTTTGGCACAATTTTGAAGAACGCTTGGGATAAATATCCAGCTGAAGAATGAAATTTTATTAAAATGTGATTAAAAATCCAAAGGTGGGGCCAAACTTCTGGCCTGTAGTGTAGTTCGTTAAGAATTTCACAAGGTCCTTTTTTAGCACCATTCAGCTTATCTCTATCTAGTCTTGAGGGTCTCAAGTGTTTCAGTAAAGGAACACACATTGGGGCAACTTTCGGTGCTGAATTACAGCAAAATCTGCTACAAACAACGCCATGATCACAGGCTTCCCTTCTAAAGACAATCCCAAAACTTCTCCAGTCTGCGATCTCTTAATGTCCAGACTGCAACCAGTAAGATTCCTATCAAAATACACAGTCAAAGACAAGCAGTTTAACTGCTGAATGTAACATACTGGGCAAACATAAGATAAAAAAAGAACATAAAACTGTTCAAACTCTAACAGAAGCTTCCTGTGGATGAAGAGGTCTGGTGTGGAGGTGGGCAGGTTTTTTTGATTTGTCGAGGAAGGGGGTATGGGGTTGGGGGAGCCACAATTTTGTTCTGATAGGGGGGAGGGGGGGCCATGCAATTCCGATTTGGCGACGAGGAGGGGGTAGCGTGTGATTTCATTTTGTGGGGTGCTGGTGGATGGTGCTCAATTTAGTTTTGGGGAGGTATTGGGGGTTGGGGAGCAATTTCGTCTTGGGGCTGTTAGGGGATTGCACATGACTTTTTTTGGATGGCATGCAATTCCGTTTTTTTTTTTTTTTTTTTACACCTTTGGCATAATTTCTTGTTGGCCAGGGATGCAGTTTTCGCTTCTTTTTTGTTGCAGCAGCAAAAATGTAAAAAAAAATTTAAGTGTAAAGGACATTGCACAGTAACATGTCATCTAACGTCCTCATCATTAAAAATACCGTTTTCAGTGTTTTTGCCAAGACAAACTACTGTTCTGTTTACTGTGAGCCAAATATCCACACAACTATATAAGATGGATCTGGCAACCCACATAATTTGAAAAAAAATCTACTACTTTCGTGCAGTATTCGATTATTTTGGCAAAAGTAAGATCAGGGAATATCATGGAATACAAAAACTTGCCTAAAATAGTCAGCGCTGAAGAACCCTCACATATATTGGTCATGTAAAAGGCTACCCATCTTAAAGTGGGCAATAGAGGTGGTCAATCGTTGGTTGGCATATCAGAACCTCACAGAACATAGAATGTCTGCATATTTCATTACAACCCAATAAAAAGACCACTTTCACCTACCTGGAGACCTCCTAGTGTCTGTTCCGACTCCTCAGAAATTTTTATTAATGCAATCCAATCAAATATTAACCCAAACTCTAAAACTAAATTTAGACTGAAACATTTTAACATTTTAAAATTTCATGTAAAATCTTCAAAATCGAGGCTGAACTGAGCAGCGCGAAATTGACTTTCACGGCTGCTGTTAAAGGGGTTAACTGGATGGAGGGCAGTTCCGCTCCGCTGGGATTTCATCCCATTCCTGCAGAAAATATGCAACGCTCCCACCTGCAGCCTATAGGTTTGGCCTGCTGTTGCCACCGTCCCGTGTGGAGCCACAAGTAAATTGATTTCCGGTGAAAAAATATGGTCATCATGGCGACTTCACCACAGGCTATTTATCCCCAATAAAAACACAGCACAGAGTCTTATTTTTGCCATATTACAGACAACTTAAACCATCACATCTATCACAGCAAGCAAACTGTAGCTCCCACTGCATTGACCTTCATTGAAAATAATCACCAGACCTGCCTTCAGTCAGCTTTCCTGTGGTTTACTGACCTTCCTTAAAAGCTGCCTGACCACCATCTCTGCGGTTTGCATATTGTTCATGAGCTTCCCAAGCATTTAAAATAAGTTTATTCCTGTTTGTTTTTTTCCTGTTATGCTTTAATACTATGTTATATGTTAATCATTAAGTGACTTATCTAGCAACTGGCTTGCAACAAACCAACAAACCATCTGCGACTACCTAGCACTACTCTAGCAACCACCTGGAATACCACTGCAACCACCAAGCTCTGCACTATTTTGCTGGATACACATATACACTCCCACCCGGACTGAGACACTTCAATTTAGGCCCCACAGGAGTACAGACACCTATAGCATTCTGTGTGAAACGCAGAATGAAAATCATTTGCATTCTTATATTTTTTAATTTGGTGCCATTTGGTGCCAGTATTATGACACTGTTCATGATGAAATTTTCTCGAGGTATCCCAATATATTTCCACCATATCGCCCACCCTTTAAGTGGGCAGGTGTTATTCTCAACTGTCCAGGCACCTGCCTTCATTTACCCTCCCTGCTCAGCCCCCCCCCCCCCCTTCCCCTCCGGTCCCCTCCCCCGAGCAAGCTCAACGCGATTTCGGCTCAGGTGCATGTCAGCGTCTGCCAGGGCCCTCACCGCAGGCTATCGTCTTCCAACAGCTGACTCCCCAGAACTGCCAACAAATGGTCCTGCATAAAATTAACCCCTTTAAATGGTCAGGGAATGCGCCATCAGCTCAAATGCAAGGAAAATCCTCTCTAAAGGGGTGGGGGGTGGGGGGGCGTCAAAGACGATAAATCTGTCCGTGAAGATGAAGAGGTGCTGGAATTCACCATTTAAAACAAACTACAACGTAGATTCAGACCCAAGAAGAGGAATCATTCCTACTGGATTCCCATGGATTAGAAAGTGTCCGACCAAGGAGAACCCACTCCTAGTTCATTTCAGATTAAACAAACACCAGGTTGGACCAAGTAGAAGCAGTCCTACTGTATTTGGGTTTAAACCTGGCAAGTCAAATCATATTATAATTCAGTTCAAACCCACCAAGCCTGACCAAGAGGGTCCCGTTCCTACTACGTTTTAAAGCTCCCACCAATGGGCCCAGGCTTGCAGTCATGAGTCACAGAACCATTGAATAACTCAGTCTGTATTGCTGTCCATGTAATTACTGGATAATAAACATTAGGATACAAAAAGGGGGTTAAACCAAGGATGTCCAACACTAGTTCTGGAGAACCACCAAACATTTCAGGGTTTGGTTCCAACACAGGATCAAGGCAGCCAGGATCTAAGATTTAAGCCCACCTCAGATAAAAGCCTGGTGGGTGATGAAGTAGTCAAGAGCTCAATCAATCAATCAATCATCTTTTCCCTTGCAGTGCAGCATCAGCACACTCGAGGGTCACCTACTGCCACTGCCAAGTGTTTTCTCAACTCAGATATAAAAAGACCTCCTTTCATTACACCAGCGGACTGTGTCAGACTAAAATAGCCTACTTTTATAACATCTTCCATCAAACAGGGAACGGGTCCAGACTTAAAGGGGTGCAGTACCAATGTATACACATTTCTGAACAATCAGAAACACGTCTCTACTTCAAATAATGCCCCAAAGTGATTCACAGTGATCTGATGTGCTCTGATCTTGAGAAATGTCCAGTGTCAGAAATGCTCACAGTGGTGGTGAATGGAACCAGACGTCCCAAAAGCCCCCACAGACATTCACACAGAAAGTGGGTACAAATACAGAGACTGAGAAACAGTTTGGGAATAAAACGTATTTCTTCACATCCATTTATAGCAGATTTCCCACTATTTCAGCAAAAATAAACATTTCATGCAAAACCACGTGTAGGTTCAGCGGAGAGTGAGTTTAAAGACTGGATATAAACCCCTCAACTGAGACTGTGTGGCTGTGTCCCAAACCTCACACTAATACACTAAATAGCGAGTAAAAAACAGTGCAGAACGGTTAAAAACTAATGGGGAGTGTGGAAGGTAAACAACTGTGAGGTTTGGGACACAGGCACAGAAAACGGGGGCACAAGTTGCTAACTTGCCCTACATCCACTTCCCTCACTCTTCTGTCTTATTTACAGCTGTTTACTTGTGTTTATTTACTTCTAATAAAAGAATAAATGTTTATTTATCGTCCTGGAGAGCATGTGTGACCTAAAAACTTTATTAAACCTCCCCAGATAGCGAGGTTCTGGCTAGCCAGGTTAGCTTAGCAGGTCTGGGAGGAAAAAGCTAAAAAAAATCCTGAGTCAAGTTTTAATTTTATAAAAGGTTTAAAATCTTACCGTCATAAACTGCTCCGGGGGTGTCCAGGTTTGAGGAAACGTGTGTAATTTCGTCGTCTTTCTGAGGAAAATGCAAAAGGTGGGGGGAGTTCCCGGCTCAAACCGCCCACAGCGAGCCCCAGCGAGACCTCATCCCAGAGACGGGCGCCCCGAGGCGGCTACGCGTCGCTCCGACCCGCGGGGCCTCTCTCGGAGGGTAAAAACGACATTAAAAATGTAAAAAAAATTAAAAAATAAAATCCAGCATGGGCTAAATCGCTCGGGTGGTCGGGCAGTGTGTATTCACAATCCACAGCGGAGAGGAAACCGAAGAAAACCGAGCAGAAGCAGGGAGACGTCGGTGGGTAGGAGCGTTAGGAGCCCGGTCCGCTGGAGCTGGTCCGGACCGCTGCGCGCTGTGGCGTGTGTCCGGTCCCGCAGCGCTCCGAGCCGGACAGACCAGGAGCAAACCTCCGCAGCGCCGCCCTCGCACGGGGGTGCAGTCACAGAGAGACAGAGAGGGGGGTCTCAATACAGGCTCCCGTACAATAATACACACACACACACACATGTCTATACAGATATATTTGGCGCAATATTATCCATTCTGGAAGGTTTTCCATACACTTATGTCACACTGTTATACTGTCTATTTATTGTATTGTTTCTGTCATTCCTTGCACTTTTTTCAGTGTTACATTACTGTTACATTGTTGTGTTTTTTTTATTGTGGTGTTTGTATTGTTTTTGTCGTAATTTACACTGTTGAGTGTTAAATGTTACTATATTTTGCTCTGTGGAGAATCGTCTCATAACAGTATGTTCACAGCTGCTAATGACAATAAAGTAACCTTGAACCTTGAGGAGAGATGGGTCGTGTTCAGGGGTCTTTTTCTAGGTGTTTTAGTTCTGGGGTCTTTTTCTAGGTTTATTCTCACACACCAGCTTCTCAAGGCAGGAGAGTGTGTTTTAGTGGAAAGGCAGTTTATTCTTTTTTACGCCTATAGGCTTCTCTGGGAGCGATTTTCTTCATGAAAAGACAATGCAGTGTGATTAAACGCTGAAAATAAATAAATAAAGTAAATAGATAAAAAAAAAAAAGAAAAATAGCTGCTGCAGCGCCACCCAGCGGAGGACGGGGTTGTTTCAAGCTGATGGACTCTGAAGGGGATTTCTGTAGAGGATTTTCCAAGTAAAGCTGATTTTTTTTCATCCAAAAAAGAACACAGTATTACGACAGACACCGTATTCTAGCAGTGGAGTGGACAGTAATAAATAATAATTGTGGAAATAATAGCAGTAGGATAGAGAATGTGCAGTATGTGGCCTGTGTCAGGGATGGACGGGAGGATGAATACAGGAGTGTGGTGGACAACTTTGTTGAGTGGTGTGAGCTGAACCATTTACAGCTAAACATCACGAAGACAAAGGAACTTGTTGTGGACTTTAGGAAGCAGGCTCCTCCTCCCACTCCTGTCACCATCAGAGAGACGAATGTGGAGGTGGTTGAGGTCTACAGGTACCTGGGGGTACACACTGACAGCAAACTGGACTGGTCAAGGAACACCGACGTTGTCTTCAAGAAAGTGCAGAGCCGGCTTTACCTACTGAGGAGGCTCAGGTCCTTCAGTGTCTGTAGGACAATGCTAACCATGTTCTACCACTCTGTGGCGGAGAGTGTAGGGGCAGAGGGGTGAAGGCAGAAAAGGCTGGTTCTGTCCTGGGTGTCAGACTGGAGACCCTGGTGGAGGTGTCTGAGAGGAGAATGATGAAGAAGCTTCTCTGCATCATGGACAGTCCCTCGCACCCCATGCACGCCTCCTTGATGGGCCATCGGAACACACAAAGCAAAAGACTCGCCACCTCTAAATGCAAGACCGAACGCCACAGGCGTTATTTCTATAAGCCATTATTCTGTTCCAAATAGGATTTGTGCAATACAACACAACTGTTTAATCTGTTATGGAATGTTAATCTCTTTCCGTCATTATCTGCTGCTATTTTACTGCATTCATTATATTTTTATTGCATTAATACTAAGTCACTTTCATAGCCATTTGCACTACTGACCTGCTGGTCAAGCACACTAAATCTTACACACGGCAGCGTCAGTGTTACAGTTTATTTTGTTACAATAGTGTTCTTGTTGTTGCACTATTGTGATTGTCTATTTTATTAAAAAAATGTCTATTGTGTCTATCTTTTATTCTTCTTGTTGCGCTCAGCATGCTACTGACAAAAGAATTTCTCTCAGGATAAATCAAGTTCTTTCTTATCTTATCTTCTTATCTTATCTTATAATAAATAAAGGGTGTTTACAGTGACATGTGTTTACAGTGACTTATGAATAAGTTCACTTCAGGGATGTGTATGTGTGTGTGTGTACAGAAACCCATTGAAATAAGCTCCCGTATGGGTAGCTTTTGCATGTTTTTTGCAGACTTTACCATAACATTTCCAAAAATATCCAGACAGCCCTAATCTCCATAGAAAAACACTGGTAATAGAACAGGACTCTCTAGAACAGCTGCACCATGACTAGTTGGGTATAAAGCCCCCCAGCAATGGGCTGTGAAGTTCTCTGGAGAGATGGAGCTCCATCCAGTGTTTTTCTATTTCCAGTGTTTTTCTATGAGATTAGGGCTGTCTGTAAATTTTTGGAAATGTTGTGGTAAAGTCTTCAAGAACATATCTGCAAAAAACATGGAAAAGCTACCCATACAGGAGCTTATTTCTATGGGTTTCTGTACACACACATGAGTTGGAGTGGATCACCCAACATCAGTACCTGACCTCACTAATGCTCTTGTGACTGCAATCAAATCCTCACAGCAATGTCCTGACATCAGAGCCCTTCCAGGAGAATAGAGGCTATATATATATATATATATATATATACATGTGTGTGTGTGTGTGTGTGTGTGTGTGTGCGTGTATGTGTGTATATATATATATATATATATATATACACACACACATACACGCACACAC
>JBBPCZ010094436.1:0-11184 GCA_037974445.1 Brycinus macrolepidotus | reverse complement strand
CATTCAGCACCACCAGTATACTGATCACCAGCCTGATCATCTGGAATCATCTGCACCTGTTTCTTTACTGGTTCAGGTCTTAAGTTAGATGTGCTTTCTTCTGCTTGTATGATTCATATGTAGGTCACTGTGTGGCTTCACAGACAAAAAACATTCCTCTGAAAAAGCCTAGAGAACTGTTTCTCAAGACTACATCAAAATACAAGAAAGTCTGACTTTCTGAAAGTAAAATATGAAGAAATGAGGCATGGCTCAAGACTTTTGCACAGTACTGTACATGAGGTCGCAGGAGGACACACACCTCCAGGATGGCGGCGGACATGCCCTCAGAGAGAGAGGAGTTAACCAAGGCGAAGGAATTCTGCATCACAGCGTGGAGATCCTGCTGATTTCTCTCTGCAGCCAGAAACACACCAGCCGATCTACACACACACATACACACACACACACACACACACACACACACACACACACACACACACACACACACACAAACACACACACATACACATACACATTCACATACACACATACACACATACACACACATGCAGGGAGAAATGTCAATAGGTTCAGGAGCAGCACTGCAGGGTGGGTGATATGGCAACAATATACACTGCACCTTTTCATATTTTTCATGATTTTGTTTCTTACATTTTCATCAAAATGTCGATTAAGTACAATTTATTAATTAAGGGGAACATATATTTAACAAAAAATGACAGAACCCTCCAACACTGAGTATATTATCAAATCAACCAGCATTTAATATGTCCACTTTTTGCCTGGGTTGCCCCTTTAACGCCATCCTTCCAGTCCTAAACCAGTTCCAGCTGTATCCTCATAACAACAGCTGCTCCCAAAGCTCTCACTGACATCATGTTCCCCTTCAAATAAACACATTTAAACAAGCAGCTACACACACACACCTCAGCTGCAAAGTGCTGAACGAGAGATTTCTCAGGAGACTTGGTAGAACATCATCCACTCACATGGAGGTACATTAAGGAAAATAAGTGAAATTTCCAAAACTGGAGCTTGAAAATGATTGAAAGATCTAAAGAAAGAAAATGGGACACCGAACAACCATGCAAAACCTCACAGATCACTGAAACTGCCTCCCTCAGAAAAACAGCAAAAAGTTCTCAGAAGAGAAAATCAAGCCTTTACTGAGAAAAGAAAATAGATGGGAACATCTGCACTGCAACATCCAAACTGGACGCCTGAGGTGTGGAGGAGGGTTTTATTTAGTGTAAATCCAGTTAACTCAGGTGGTGAGAAGCTGAAAACGCAACCAATGTCTCAGATTGACCTTTGGAGGCATTTACAAAAACTATTCTGCTGAAAAACTGTAAGAGAGTCTCCAGAAACGTATGGCACTATAATGAAGGCGAAGGGTGGACACACTAAATACTAAACATCTATTATATATTATGTCTATATATTAAGGATTTGGTGTCATTTTCTGTTAAAATTTGTATTACATTGCATTATATAATATTAAACCACAGAGGCCTTTGATCATTGCACCAAAGCACCGTACGGCCTCTGCAGATTCAAAACCAAAGAGTTTCTTATCTTTCTCCACCTTTATATTCTCATTTTCCCCACTATCTTCAGTTCTCTCTCTGTTAAGATGGGACTCAGATGTTGCAGGACCCCCAATACATAACAGCCACTTTTTCTCTCAGTAAAGGAATGTGTACAGTGTATAAAGAGATAAGTCTGTATAGTCTGTAGAGAGAGAGAAAAAATAAATATTTAAGTATATCCTTAAAAATACTTAATAAGCAAATTAAGCAAAACTAGAAATGTTCTTGTGCAAACTCCCCCTGCAGTCATTGTAAAAGTTCTAGAAGATCAGTAGAGATCATGGTGAAGGTGAAGGACCTTCCTAAAGTTCTCAAGGATGACACTGATAAAAAACCACTGGAATGGAAAAAGCTGCAAGTGGAAAGTTCATGGAGCCACAACTAATCATCCTGGGACAGGAGCTCAAGTCTTTAATGACTATCAATAAGGATGGTAAGAGAGAAGTGAGCAGTCAATGGAAAAGATGAGCTGGGCCACCAGAGAGGAGATGGAACAGCAGTTAGACAGAAAACAATAAGAAAAACACATCCGTTCAGAGATGAGTCTAAAATCTGCTTTTAGATCAATCAGAGCTGTTGAAGAATAATGTTCTCTGATTAGAACGAACTCTTTGGCAGAAATTCAGTTCTTCGTGTTTCAGGAAAGTAGGGTCAATCCTAAGAACTGCACAGGTACAGTGAAGTACGAAGGTGGGAGCATCATGATCTGGAACTGCTTCTCTGCAGATAGTACTGAAGGAAATTGAATGGAGCGACATGCACGGAGATATTAGAGAAGAACTTAACCACTTTTGAACTACCCCCAAACACACTAAATGAAGGCTGAATAAATCAAGGCCAGAATAAATCAAGGCTTCTGAAGAGGGTGAAGGTGCCTGACTGACCCAATCTCCTGACTCCGTCTGGATATTTATGGAGGATTTTGAAATCATGAGTCCATCAGAAGGAGGCCTCATCACCTTGGAGAATTGAAGATGGTTTACCAAGAGGAACAAACCAAAACTGAACCACCTTGCTGCAATAAGCTCATTACTTCTTAGGGAAGACGTCTCAAAGCTGCAATTACCAACAGTTTTGCAACAGAGTACTATTGTAAAAAAATTGTGACTGAACACATTTTGTTTTGTTTATGATTATGAATAAATATGTTTATATTTATACATACAAAAGGCATTATGTGTGAATAACTGCTCTGAAAGTAGAGTAAATAATAAACATGTCCACCTCACTCTATATACATGTATATATATGTGTGTGTGTGTGTGTGTGTGTGTGTGTGTGTGTGTGTGTGTGTGTGTGTGTGTGTGCTGCTGAGGTCATGAATCAGGCTGCTCTTACCTGCTGTGTGTTGTGTGCTGTGCCCCAGATAAGAAGAAGAAAAAGGTCTAAGAAAGAAGAAGAAGAGAGTGAAGATAAAAGGAGAAGAATGGAAGCTTTACCTCTCTACACACTCCTCCACCTCTGCACGGAACACATGGTCGAGCTACAGAGAGAGAGAGGGAGAGAGAGAGAGAGAGAGAGAGAGAGAGAGAGAGAGAGAGAGAGAGAGAAAGGAGAGAGAGAGGGAGAGAGAAAGGAGAGAGAAAGAGAGAGAAGAGAAAGAGGGAGAAGGAGAAAGGAGATGCAGAGAAAGAGAGACAGAGAGAGAATAAGAGAAAGAAGATTGAGAGAGAGTTTAGATACAATATTTTTGACAATTCCTGGAAATTGACAGAAAACAGTTGGTGTCACCAGCTCAGCGAATCAAACAATCTTATTAAAAGCTTTGTGCGAGTCAGAAGAACAGTTCTAAAATCTGTCCATGGAAAGACATGCAAATGTTATTGTTAATGAAATGATAATCAATTACTTTCTTCCACCCATGCCTAATGAGCCCAATTTTCACTCAGTCATACGGAATGAATGAATGCATGAATTAATGTTCAGTTAATGTTCAGTCAATTATTGTTCACTCTTAATAACTGCACCACTTAGCAACAACCTAGCAACCACCCATAGGATCAGATAAAAAAAAAAAGCAATAACAACAAAAAAAAACTAGCAAGCACCTGGAACACTCCATAGCAACCATATAGCAACACCCTAGCCATCCATATTTAAGCTGCATACCTTCAGTATACAATTTAATTCTTTATAACCTTTATTTGCATATTCAGAATCAGAATCAGAATCAGAAAACTTTACTGATCCCAGAGGAAATTGCTTATGCTACAACTATGACACACAGAGAGACAAATACAAGATCAATACAAAATATAATATAGTCAAAATATAATAAAACTCTCCAGAAAATATACACTATACTATGTATAGTTGTCTTATTGGCCCTCAGCACACCACAAACAATGCACTTTGCCAGTTTTCCAAAGTTTACCCACATTCAGTGGTTTAGATGTCATTCCAAGTGTGTTTGGTCTGAAACGGTTCATTACACAGCTGTTTTATTCACTATCGACCCCCATTGAAGCTCCAAGTGTCTCTGAGTGTTTATATGGATGTTGATGATGGTTAAATTGTGGCAAATCCGGACAAAATCAGAGGGGAATATTGTGCCTCACAACCCCCTGGATGTTTCCCTCCATCATGAATGGGTTTATTAGGCCCAAAAGCTTCTCAAAACTCTAGTAAAACAACATCTCAGGTGTCAGTTGGCGTAACCATAGCCATTTCGTTGAATAAGTTCCTATGAGGGAGCTTTTAGAGGCAGACGTCTGGTTCCATTCACCACCACTGTGAACAAATGCAAGGCGGAGTGACTTGCGGTCAGGCTGTGATGAAAAATAAGATAAATGTCTTTCCACTATTATGTAAGCCTTGTCGCGGCTCATCTTCGCTTATAAACAATAAGCGGTGCAAGTTTGCGCGTTCATCCCTATAAATCCCCCTCCTTACAGAAGGCCCCTACTTTGCGAAATCATTTCGGTAATACCCAAATCACGGCCGCTGGACAAGACAATGCTACACGCTGATCATCATTTCTGACATGGGCTGCGCCGGCCTCGGGGGGAAAATGCATTTGAAAATCCTGTAGATTTTTAGAGATTAGGGTCAGGGAGGGGTTGTTGCTCAATCTGATTAATTGTGATGACGGCTTTGCATGTATTAGCTGGCCCAGCCCTTGCAGTAGCGGCAGCGCATGCGATTTAGGTCAGAGGTGTAGCGAGCATGCTAACGTAGCCTAGCGTAGCTTTTAGTTCCACTTCCTGACTCTTTGTTTTTGACAGTTAAAGCCGTGATCTAAATTTCCACCTGACACCCTCATAACGCATATCATATGTACACTCAAAGAGCCTGTGGGGAAGCTTTAATGACATTTCTTTGTAACACTTACACTAGCAGTCAAATACTTTTGCACAACACAGCTTTTTACATCTTATCTATTTATTTCATAAACTGCAGATTTTTATTCTTGTTAAAGACAGGAAAGTTGTTGAGTGAACAACTATAAACGAAAATATGACAAATATTTTCCTTTAACTTCAAATGCACTTGTTAACTGTTTCATCACTTAATAACTTGTTAAATATCTAACACTTGTCTGGTGATCCACATTATAAATCATAATTATATTAGGTAGCTTTTGTAGTCCTAGTTGTGTTGAATAAAAATGATGACATTTTCTGGCTTCTAAAGGCACTCAAATGGTGAACATACTGTAAATGTATTTCTTAGCAAAGAATACTGAGTGTATTTTTACTAATTATTAAGTGATTAATATGCAAATGTAGAAAATCTCAGTGTGTGCCAAATGTTTTGACTGATAGAGTATGTGCAGACAATTCTTCCATTATTCCAATTCTTCCATTTGTCCTTTAACATTAAACAGGCTGTTTTTGTTGCTGTGCCTTTAAGGTTGATTTAAATGCAAATGTTGTGATTGGTCGACATTGAAATAATGACTGAAAGCTTCAGCTTGAAAGGACGGGGCCAAACTGTTGGATATGGACAGGTGGATATATGTAAAAGTGTGTTTAATTTTTTGAAATTACAAAATAGCTGATTATAAACAGGCTGTTTGTGGCTTAGTGTCCATACTGGGACTTTAACATTGCGTACATACTGCATCAAATTCTTTTATCGAAAAAAAGGAAAATTCAATTTACCACGATATGTGACCTTTAAAGGGAAATTCCACCTTTTTCCAATTTTCCCCCCATAATTCAGTGTTCATAAACAAAGTGATACAGAGTGAGTTTGATGTGTTTGATTTGAAGTGGTGGTGAATGGAACCAGATGTCTCCAACACAAATACAGAAGTTTTATTCACCCAATGAAGTTCCACGTGCCTCTGAGTGTTTATATGGATGTTGCTGATGGTAAAATAGCAAGTCTGAACTACATCAATTTTCTTCAGGGAGCTCTTGCCTCACAAGAGCAAAAGCGTCTCAAAACTCTGGCAGAACAAAGTCTCAGGTGCCAGGCAGCACAACCATAACCATTTCATGTAGCAGCTTTCTGTGAGGGAGCTTTTAGAGACAGACGTCTGGTTCCATTCACCACCACTGTGAACAATTCTGACTCTGGTAAAAGCATGTGACCAAGTTTATTAGAGAATGAGCTTCCAATAACCTCAAAGCTCCAGAGCTTAACTAAAGAAGCAAACATGTCTTAGCTGATTGGCTACATTTTGATTAAACTGGGGGTTGTAATGGTAAGATAATGATGGAAAACACTGTGGAATCAAATCTCAGTACAGCTGGGAGTGTTCGAGGTCTAAAAGTCATACCCTTTTGACACCAACAAAAGCACATTAACTATATTGCACATTCCCATCGCCCGCCATATACAAACAACTTATAATTTTCTTCTTCACATGGAAGGAAATCCGTGAGGAGCTTCCAGAAACATAAGAAAGTGTAATTTCCAACCGGAGCAAAAGGCAGCATCTCGTAATCTCTTTGAAAACCTTCACACTAAGAGACTAAATTAATCCTATGAGTCACATGTCACACCCGGTGCTCTCTACAACACGGCGCGCTGTCAGTCGCCCAGTCTCCACCAGCGCCTTTGATAATGATGTCATTTCACTGTTTTATTCATTCGGAGCAGCAGAACGTCATGTTAACACACTGCAGTGGAGCCCACTTGCTAGTTTTTGGCCTTTTGAACTGAGAACTGTGGAACATCACGGCAAAGAGAACAGGAGCAGAACCAAAACAACTGCCGTGCGTTTGATGTTGCCCCAAAAACAAAAATCTCATCAAACGACAACCGAACACGGCTTCCGATCACGCACAGCGTCGGCGGCATGTTGGGGCCAACCTCGCCTGGAGTCAAACCACTTTGAACATCAATAAACTCACAGAGAGACGAGCGAGATGGAGGGATAATCATCAGAACCTAAAAAACAATAGCTAGAGCAGATGGGAGGCGTCTAAGGAGGAGATCTGGAGAAATTAAAGGGCGTGGAAATAAAACGACACAGAGTTTCGGCAAGGCACAACGAGGCCCAAGGTCCGGGGGCGTTAAGCACTGGAAGCAAGTGGTGAGGAGCAGTGCTTAAAAAGCACAGTGAAATTACAGAATGAGCTAAAGTAACAAAAAATTTAAGCTCTTAGCTGCATGTTTAGCATAAGGCTTGGTACATCAGGTCCTTGACGTCCATGCGAACAGCCTTCATATGCAAGAGTTGTTATCTCTACAAAACACACACTAAATTGCTCAGGAATGTAGTTGTTTGGATTGTTCTGGTCTGGTCTCTCCAAAAAGCCTTCAGGGGAAGAATATGGGGGTCAAGAACTTCAACAATTGGCTCCAGGGAACTGAGCAGCCCAAAGACAAAACAAATTAAAATCTTTCTTATTTTAAGCCAAGACAATTTTACTCCATGCAAATGCAATTTTGTGGGATCGTCATGTTACGTGTGCTGAATACACTCATGATCTAGACCCTTCTATGCATAGGAGAACAGATCCGAGAGGGATAGAGTAAGGGGAGAATGTCCAGTGGATAACTGGCCGTGAATGGTGTCGTGCTCTTGTATGGATAAAAAAATTAAAAGAAAAATGACTAAAATGGGTCGCCAAATATACTTTGGTGACGGTTAATATACCCAGGGAGCCCTAAGAACATTTAGTGCTGAACTGTGACTGTTCCTAGGGGGTGGATTAATGTAGTGGATTGACAAGGAGGCAAACGTGAGACACGATTTGTGAAGGCCAAGATGAGCAATACATTTCAAAACTGACACACAAGAACGCCAAACATCAAACTCTCTTTCATCTCCAGAGTGTGGAAATGTGTGTGTGAAGTGTTGAACAGTTGCAACTGTGGTGGTACTCCTCTCTTCACTGGGACCTATTTCATCACTGGAGTGGAACCCTCAAGGGTACATCCTCCGTACCTCCAGTCAAGGATCATAACTGCATCATATTCCCCTGCAGTTCAGTTGCCTCCATGCCACATTTCTATTTTCAAATGCTATGTTACAAAAATGTACAAATATGCCTCATTTCCCTGGAGCAAAAATTTTCCACCAAAGGCTCTTTCAACACAGACTCTTTCAAAGGCTCTTCCAACACAGACTCTTCCAAAGGCTCTTCAAACACAGACTCTGCCAAAGACTCTTTCATCAAAAAATGATCTTACACCACACTCTTCCACTACAGACTCTTACATCAAAGACTCTTCCAAAGACTCTTCCACCCAAACCTCCTCCACCAAAGACTCCTCTATCAAAGATTCTTTGAGCAAAGACTCTTTCACCAAAGACTCTTTCATCAAAGACTTTTCCACCAAAACCTCCTCGACCAAAGAATTTCATCGAAGACTCTTCCACCACAGAATCTCTCATCAAAGACTGTTCCAATAAAGGTTCTTCCGTCAAACACAGCTCCATTAAAGACTCTACCATCAAAGACTCTTCCACCACAGACTCTTCCATCAAAGACTCTTCCACCATATACTTTTCCATCAAAGACTCTTTCATCAAGTACTTTTCCACCATGGACTTTTTCATCAGACTCTCCCACCACACTCATCCACCACAGACTCTTCCATCAAAGACTTTATTCATCATAGACTCTTTCATTAAGGACTCTTCGAGCAAAGACTCTTCCACCAAAACCTTTCACTACAGGCTCTTCTATCAAAGATTTCTCCACAACAGACTCTTTTGTCAAAGACTCTTCCACCAAAGACTCTTCTATCAAAGATTCTTGCACCACAGACTCTTCCAACAAAGACAGATATTTAATACAGATATGTGTGCTGTAAATGCAAGTAGTCATAGTAAAAATCCTTCTTTCCAACATGAGGCAAAGTTTCCATTGAAAATCGAGTTGCTGAGAAGGTGCTGAGATAGCGACCAAGAGTTTTGATGTGAAAGGCTTTTTCCAAAAAAAAACCTGTAAAACTTGGGCTTGGTGTGAAACGGTCATTTGTTTTGTTACGCCCTTCTGCCACAAATGGAAACTGTCCCAGATATGCAGAATATTTTGATATGCAGAATAAATTGCTCATCAAATCCACATCCAAATAGAAACAGCATTAAGAACACATGATACAACAAATGACCTATAGATTAGGTTTAGAAAGAAACAAGCAAGGATTAAAAATGCTGGAAAGAGTGGTGGCATTATTTATCCCAAATGTTAAAACTGTGTGATAATCCAACATAGTTAAAAACCTGCTTATCTGTGACCGTGTTCCACCTCCGACTGATTCAGCTGTTCAAAATGCAAAAAAATAAGATTATAAAAAAAAGGAACATGTTTTCATGTTTTGGGCTGAGGCTTAAATGAGGCTGAATTAGAAGCTGTTTTTTTTTTTTTTTAACGGCTCTGAACGTTTGAACTGTGTGGCAAAATGGTCAGTTGAGGACATGCCCCAACATCTGGGGAAGGGGGTGGGGAGATGCTTTTCAGAGACTCAGCCGCTGCCACTGAGATTGCCACTGCCATGGTGCTTTCACATACACACACGCGTGCACACACACACACACAACACAATCAGGAACACACTGTGAGTAAACAAAACGCGTGTTAGAACGAGGCCTCTTCCCCAGACAGACTCAAGGTCAGCAGCACCATCTTCCCTCATCCATCCTTTCCTACCTTTGTTTTGGGCTTTTTATGTTTATCCAAATATCCGGCCCAGCCTGTAGCCGGTCTAGCCTGATCCTCATCTGGCCCACATGGAGCGTTTGACCTCACCAAAGGCTTGGCAGCCGAGCACTTCCCAAGCCCAGGACATAATCTGGAGCAGCAGATGTCCTGCCACAGGCTAGCCACTAGCTCCAGAGGGCTAGATCACTTTCACTGGAGCAAACAAAGCAGCACAGGGACGTCAGCAGGACTGTTGCGCTGCCTTTGTGGGCTTTACGTACAATTTTACAACGTAGGTTAAGCTGGGCCTTCAGTTCGGACCTTCGGGAATAGGCGAATCTGTCAGTTTTTGTGACATCACAAAAATAATCAATTCAAAACTGGCCGGTTTTGCATCTTGGTTTCCAAACATGGACTGGATGAACTGGAGAGTGAAGGGCACATCACTATGGAACATTTAATCCTTCAGTTGGGCAGTGTCTGTAACAGTTCTACTCATTGCTGCGTGTATTTTCCATGCTAAAATTCAACAATCCGTTACTTTGTGTTATGAACTGTTCTTTCATTCACTCTGGTTGCGCTGACTGACTGCAGAGCCGCTGTTTCAAAGCAGCAGTTTCAGGACAGTTGTGATACAGTGACCACCTGATGTATCTTTGATGTTGTAAATGCACCTACTTGTTCATTTTCGAAATATCTCCTCGTCAGTGAGACAATGTTCGCCTCAATGCTGGTGTCACTCATTTGACTTTGACTTGTGACTCATTCAACAGGATGATCATGTTTGTTGTACAACAACATGAGCTGTGGTTGCTATGGTTACAGAGCCATTAAGACTTGATAAAGATGGTTTATAAAAAGCGTTTACCCAAACCACCGCTCTGCAGTGTCATTTGCCGCTGTTGCTTTGAAGCGTGTCAGGTGGCTTAATAGTTGCACAAAACGTAAAGATTTGTTTTACAGTGTCAAACGTAATTGAAACTAAGTGGAAGGACAGTTTGGTATTGCGTGGGCCTTAAAATGTATGAAAGGTACTACAAAATAAAATTCATTATTCCGACCTCCAAGGTGCTGTTTGAGGCGATGTTAGACGCAGCCCTGCGTGCAGTCGCTCCCTGCCACGCCTCCCCTCAGCGATCCTGCCGCTCCAGCTCTGGAGAGCCTCTCAATGCCTCCCGTAAGTCCAGCTTAGAGGCAGCTAATGCTGTTATCTGTATTACATCCAATTAGCTCTACCTTAGGAGCTTTCACAGGCACGTTGCTATGCTTGCTAATGCTAACACATCTGCTTAAAGAGGCTGCTGGCGGCAGTGAAAGCACACACACACGCACACACACGCGCACACGCTCACACACACATACAGACATACACACACATATAGGGCATGACCTGCCATCACATGACCAGCAGCAATGATAGGAAAAGGCAGTGAGGAATAATTTTAATGCTTCGCTGCAAACAAACAAACAAACAAACAAACAAACAAACAAACACACACACACACACACACACACACACACACACACACACACACACACACACACAC
>JBBPCZ010094416.1:0-11184 GCA_037974445.1 Brycinus macrolepidotus | reverse complement strand
CGGTTCCTGAACAGTGTTTGCAGTGTGGGGGGGTCATCCTGCTGAAAGAGGAACTGCCATTAGGAACAGCGTCTCCAAGAAAGCTGAACTTGTTCTGCAGTGTTTAAGTGTCAAAGGAACATCCACATTATTGCAGGACCCAAGGTTCTCCAGAAGAACATCACCCAGAGCATCACACTGCCTCCACCGCCTCGCCTTCTTCACATCCTGGTCCATCTCTTCTCCAGATATGTTTTTTTGTGCACTTTTGGTAGGTTCTGACCACTGCATACCAGAAACCTCCCACCAAGACCTGCCGTGTTGGAGATGTTCAGTCATCCAGACGTCACAGTTTGGTTCTTCTCAATGTGTCTCAGATCCTTTCACCCATTTTTCTGTTTCCAGCATCGACTTCAAGAACTGACTGTTCACTCACTGACTAATATAGTACAAACATACATTTTAATGTTTCAGTGTTGTGGCTGATAAGTGTATAAACTAAATGGCCCAAAGTATGGAGACACCTGACCTTCAAACCTGTATGAGTTTGTTGGACATCCCATTCCAAAACCATGGAATTATGGCATTATAATAGAATCCCAGAGGCCAGAAATAAAGATATAGCTTGGAACAAACCTAAATAGGACACGTTTCTTTACATTTGAGTATTAAATTACCATTTATTTGCTACATTTACATTTACCGTATCTATCTATCTATCTATCTATGTATCTATGTCTCTCTCTCTCTCTCTCTCTCTCTCTCTCTATATATATATATATATATGTATGTTACATAGGACAAACTTCTGTGTGTGTCTGTGTGTTTGCATATGCTTATGCACGTGCCTGTGTGGGTGGCAGCTGTAGCTGAGAGCAGCTTTGAGGCTGATTGCTCCTTTAATGCACTGAGTAGCAGCTCCACTCTCACTCTCACTCCCTCTCTCTAACACACGTGCAAGTGCATGGACTGTGTGTGTGTGTGTGAGTGTGTGTGGTCAAGGCAACCCATCATAAGACAGGCAGCTTTTGAGAATTAGTTGTCCTCCGCAGGCAGCACTGAGACAGTTTAGATAGAGGAGAGATTTTTATGAATCCGTAAAGCCCCCATGGCATCTTTTCTGTGTGACTGGCGCTGTTCACCGACATCATTTATAATTAACCGTTGGTAATTACATTGTCTCAGAGGCTGGCACCACGCTGCTCTGCATAGATGCTGCACACAGATGCACTTGTTCACGCAAGTACACACACTCACACACACACCACACATACACACACACACACCACACACCACACACACACACACACACACACACACACACACACACACAACCTCCCTCACACATTTCCCAAAATCATTTCCCCCTCACTGCATGCCTTGGTTCAAGTGCATTTTAAAGAACCAGGTTTCCTACCTTCTCTGTCTTCATGATTTAGTAATCGTGTTGTAATTTTATTCTTTTTAGAAAATACTGTCACTTAAAATGTAACATTATAACTTTTTGTTGTTTTATTTGCTGTGTAAAGCACTTTGAAATGTTATAAATTTGCTCGTAAAGGAAAAGGTGCCAAAAAGACTTTGGAACAGTCCCATAGAAAAAAACACATTGATTCCTTTTGGTACTTTTTAATAAATGGTACTTTTAAGACTCATAGTTCTGTAAGTATGAAGAATATTTTAAAAGTATATAGCCATTTATTATTATTAGTAGTAGTAGTAGTAGTAGTATTACCTTAATAAGTTCTTGATATCTTAATGAAAACTGCACTCACATCAGCCTATTAGGAACACTAGCTAGCAGTGGTCTGTTCTTCATAGACACAATGCTTGAAGGTGTTAAATGCTTAGGGCACGTGGGATCAGGACATGATTAGCATCATTTAGGGGGTGATAATTATCTAATTAGTGTAATTAAGGGTTTGGATGTGGTGTAAATAGAACAGGCTGGATGTGATGTATGCAGACTGTTTCTGGAGGCTATTAAAAAGTCCACATACCGTTTCATCCAAAGGTTTATTCTAATTTGTTGTACTGAACTGCATGCTAAGTCCAGGCTAGAAAATGAAAAATTATATATTTTTTTTCCTTTTGATGAAATCTCCAAAATTGAAAACAGTGTGAGAACAAAATTCTCTAAATGGAAGCAATATAGTCTGATTGCCCACCAGAGGAAGCCTTTAATGCCAGAGTGACTGTGTGAGCTTTGTGTTGGTTTTCAAATATAAAAGAACAGTCTCAATAGGAATTACTGTACCTTTCGTTCTCATTTTAGTGGTTTGTTATTTTCAGCTTCCACCAGGCCAGAACAGCACTATGAGTTTCTGACAGGCACGTCGTCTCAGCCTTGGCCTTAAAGAGCTTAATCACTGTGTGCTGCATACTGTCTTGTACCCGTTACTGAAAACTTCACAATGTCTCCCTGTACTTATAAAAAAAAAAAACTGGAGACACAAACTCACTGTCAATAGAAGCCCTTGGCAGGTGCTGGAAAAATCAAAATTAAATACAGAATTCAAAAGCTGTTCTTATGAAGTGTTGGCCACAAGAAAAGCACAGTAAAGCTCATTTCTATTACTCTCTCTTCTCTGATGTGTGAGAATAAAAAAAAAAACCCACCCACAGCACTAC
This sequence comes from Brycinus macrolepidotus, assembly GCA_037974445.1. Lineage (NCBI taxonomy): Eukaryota > Metazoa > Chordata > Actinopteri > Characiformes > Alestidae > Brycinus > Brycinus macrolepidotus. Next base: position 8,574 of record JBBPCZ010094416.1, on the reverse strand, counting down.
GCTGGCAACATGTTACCACAAATTCTTCCCTAATTTTACTAATGGAAGTCAGTAGCAATCTTTTAAAGCATGATACGTTTTAATACCATCACTGTCAAAAAAATCTCCAAAATGGTCATTTTACAGGAGAAGGCAAAAACATTCTTAACATTCAATGTGAAGTATGAGATCAGTCATTCTGAAACATTTCTACTGGTCTGTTCATTATAAAATACTCACACAATGTAAAGAACAGCTGCTGTTTTTAAATGGTGTTGAAAGATCTAAAAAAAAAATGGAGATAGCTGTTTTTTTGGACAGTCATGAAATTTTAAACTGGCTGAATGAACTTTTTATAAATGGAAAAAAGCTGAATGTAGGATAATTCAGTAGGACATCCTTAAAGCAGATTAAGAATGGTCAGTTGGTAAATTTACTACACCAGTGGTGGTGTGGTCAAGGGTGGTTCTATTGAAACAGGGTTTTGCACCTCTTTCTGGGGTTCTGTGCTCTAAACCTCCACAGTGTTCTGGATTATTACTTGTCTTCTGGTTGGGATCTGGGCTTGGCATGATGCTACCAGCTAATTATCACTTGCACCTGAGTCCTGTTACTGTGTAATTTATGTCTGTAAATGGGTCAGGAACAGTCTAGGTGGACAAAAAGAAAATTGATAAACAAAAAAAACTGATTTGAAATGCCTGTGTTGTATCTAATTTAAATAATGCATTTTTTTACACAATAATTGTCACAGGTTTCTGCACAATATATGGGGCGGCAGCTAAGATGCTATTCCCTATGTATTTTCTTGAAAATGATTTTTAATCACATTTCTGGTCATATTCTAATTACACTAACAGATTAAGACCTGTTACTCCACTTAACGCTCCTCTTAATTACTGTATTCAACACTGATTTAAAACACACTAACCATGTTCAGTGATTAATAAATTCACAAACCAAGCACAGCATTTCACAGTGTTTCTATAGACATGTTGTTCTACATTTGTGCAACAGCTGCTTGTGTGGTGTGAGCGGGAGATTTGCTCTATGAGCTGTCACAGACCACCCGATGTTTTCCAGTGGGTTTGAAATAATCGGCAAAATGTGCATGGATGCGCAGCAGCCAATCAGAGTCCAAGAGTAAATTGTAAGGGGTGGAGAAAAAACAAACAGGTCAAAAACAATCATGGTGAAGTCCACTGGTGTTCTGTGTGTATACAGGAAGCTAAGAAGAACGGGGGCAAGAGGGACTATGTTTGTAGGTAAAGCGGCTCCTTATAGTCACGTGTGAACACACCACACAACAGCACACAGTGTGAACTTCTTCCTCTGCATTTAACCAAGTGAAGCAGTGGGCGCAATGAGCAACGTGGCACCTGGGGAGCAGTATGTGGGGACCATACCTTGCTCCAGGGAACCTCAGTGGTGCCGCTGGCAGTCCTGGGATTCAAACCAATGACTTTCCAATTGCAGGGGCAACTCCTTAACCACTAGGCCACCAGGTTCAAAATGACCACAGTGAGGTCTGTCTGAAAAATGTGAACTTTTTTCTTTAACCTTCCTTGACTTCTTAAAAATCAGGCTCCACTTTATGGTAGTTTTTTGGACTGTTATGCCACCACATGTTTTACTTGAAGCCTAAACATGTGTTTAATTTAGAAATTTTAAATGTGCCCCTCAGAGTAGAAATGCTTTCATGTCATTTACCGTATCAAATATATGCAGCTGATGTAAATGGATGAGGAAACTAAAAATGAGTGGCACACTACTGACAACCAATACATATATCACCTCCCTTTCGTTTTCACTGTGAAGTCTTGCCTGCATTATTGGTAAAATTTGTAGTCTTTTTTCTTTCTAGGCAGGGAGTGACTGGGCACCAGGGGAACAGTGTGTGGGGACAGTACCTTGCTCAAGGGAACCTCAGTGGTGCCACTGGCAGTCCTGGGATTCGAACCGATGACCTTCAGATTGCAGGGGCAACTCCCTAACCACCCGTCCACCAGGTTCAAAATGACCCCCCTTTGCTTCTTTGGTTCTAAAAGAGCGCAGAAATGAACTGAAACTCCTGCAGTGTCTTAAGCTAACTAACATGACAGATAGAGCTCTTATTAATTATCAGAAACAGCATAACTGGGGGTCAGAAGCTCTTTTGGGGGGTCTCTCACCATGGTTGTGATTCTTGAGTCAGAGGTGCTTGACTGTGCTAATAACTGTGTTCCCTATTGTGATGTGTCCAACGAAGGGCACTGTGTTTCTCAACATTAAAGATATCAGTGAACTACTTGCAGTTATATAATGATGAAATATCATTTTAATGAGGTCTGTCTGAAAAACGTGAACTTTTTTTCTTTAACCTTCATTGACTTCTTAAAAATCAGGCTTAAACCTGTACAAAAATAACAGTCATTTGCATTGCAGTTTTCTCGTAATTTATTTTTTCCCCTGAGGTCCACTTATGATGTCTATGTGGGTTTATATACCATAATAGCCATCTATTTTCCAACCTCTCTTTATCCCTTAGAATTAAACATGCAGTTTTTCTACTGTGCCCTTACACAAAAAAAGAAACAATGGGATGTTTAATCTACAAACGGAAACTCATGTCAACATCAAATGCATGAATTGTGTTGTCTTTAACTGTTTCATTAAATATAGACTAGATTAAATACAATAAATAAATTAATTAAATTTTCAGAGAATTAAGTCTGTTTATTTTGATCCAAAGAGAAATCTGTCCCATTGAAAGAGGAATTTCATATAGCAATTATTTTTTCTGTGTCTAAGACTTATATATATAAATGACATATGATCTGACAGGCTGTCCTGTTTTGCGCCTCTTTCAAAAAACCGTCCAGGCTCCTAATTCTGAACTGGAGTAGCTAAAATGCTGTAGACTCAATAGGAGGATATTTGTAAAACGTAGACTGTATGGACTGAATTGTATGTTTTGAACCTTTTAAAGTGTTCACGCACTGCATCAAAATGTTTCAGAAACATGATATAGACTCTTTAGGAAATAGCATGGTATTAAGAACAAAAGATTTGGATTTAAAATGAAGTTTTGATACACTTCATGGTAGTTTTTTGGACTGTTTTTGGACTATATCTCTTAAATATGTTTGATGTAGAAAGTTTAAATGTGCCCCTCAGAGAAGAAATGATTTCGTGTCATTTACTATATCAACTATATGAAATTCATGTAAATGGATGAGGAAACTAAAAATGAGTGGCACATTATTGACAACCAACATATAACTCCTCCCTTTCATTTTCATTGTAAGGTCTTGCCAGTGTTATCAGCAAAATCTGAGGACTTCTGGATTATGGTACTTTGCATGCCTGTGTTTTGACCCCTGTTGTATGTGCTGAGGGTGACTCTTTCTGAAAGAAAGCGTACCCACCCGACAGCCTCTGGGTCTCCTCAGCCACACATACAGAACAATTACCACCAAACTGTGATCAGAAAAGTGTAGGTGGATTCAGTCATAGCTACTACTGACTGAGGCACTTTATCCCTGAATTACTTAACTGCTCCAGGAAAACATTCCTGTTATATACAGGAGGATGTATAGAGACATTTCAGGACAGCAAGGACAATCATCATTATTGTAAATAGCTGCATGCAAAAGTTTGGGCGCCCCTGTTCAAGCGATATCTTTTGTGATAAGGAAACTTTTCATTTAAACAGAAATGGTTGAAGGACCCATTGTTTGGTTGCACTTGACAGAAGATTGACAAGTATAGTTAATAGTAGCCTATTAAAATACTGAAAATGGAAAATAGAAAAGCACTGCCAATAGAATGAGTTGCTCAGGAGCAACTGAATGGGATCCTAAGGGCATCCATGCCCATGCGTAAGAGTGATATACAGCATTGGGCTGTAGAGCAGTGGAACTGTATTCTCTGGTGTGATGTAGCTCAATCCAGTAACTTGGGAAAGAGCTTGAGAGACATTTGTGATCCAGAACTAAGTACAACAATGATGACTTTGTGTCCTTTGTGTGTGACTTTGTGTTAAGGAAGTGTTTGATCATTCTCTGGAGGGAAAAGAAAGAAGTGAGAACTTCTGCAGCTGTGCTAAGGCAACCGCCCAGCACTTGAGTAGAAGTCTCGCTGTTACTAATGGCTGGAATGGGTCCTCTTTGTACACTTTATTCAAGAGAAGAAGCGCAAACTGAGATGGCATACAAAGATAATCTTTCTCTGGATTCATTTATCAGCTTGGCTATTTGTCTTAACAATCTCCCATGAGAACGAGAAGCGACACTATGAAAGGTTGTACCACTTCTCACAAGAAAACTTGAGCCAGAACCTATGCCAATAGGTGACACTCGACTCTCCACTACTGAAAAATGACTTTACAGATTTGTTTTGTGTCATTATTGTGGTGAATCTAGTAGAACATCTAGCTGGCAAATGTCCTAATAAGCCTATAGCTCCAAAACCCCTCTGAGATAAGACCTGATCATTCCACTTCTCTTATTACCAAACCAATGACTGTTCCAGTGCTATTTCAACTCTAATCACATTCTCATATGTTCTCATTATATGAGAGCACAGCTGCAGGAAACTTCCTGGAGGAAGACTTGGCTCACTCCCTAAAAGTTCCTGTAAGTTCCTCGTATACCCCTAATTCAGTTTATAATAGAAGACACTTCTCACAAAGAAAAAAACTGCCCTTTGAAACCATTCTTGGCCTTCCATGGTTAAAGATACATAACCTTGTCAATCCTGGCTCCAGTTAGAAATAATCCCCAAGTCCCTGATATGCCTCCAAAAGTGTCTGTACCTGCCTTGCACTACAACCAGCATAGAGGTCGAACATTGCCCTGAAATCCCACTGGTTTACCAAGATCTGAAATATTTAGCAAAAAGAAGGCCTCCACACCACCCCAGTGACTGTGCTATCGAGCTCTTAGCAGGTGCATCCCCTTACATACAGAGTATACCCTCTGTCTCAAGCTGAAACCTGTGCCACAGAGGAGTATGTTAGTGAAGCATTGCGAAATGGCAGAGCTTTTTTGTACAAAAAAGACGGTGATTTATGTACAGATTATAGAGGTCTCAGTTCTGTTATTGTTGATTATTTTTATCCTCTTCCTTTCTATCAGCGCTGGACGAATTGTGTGGAGCAAAATTCTTTCTTAGGAGCACCTACAATTTAATTCACATTCATGAGGGAATGAATGGAATGGCTTTTCCCACTATTAGCGTTCATTCTGAATATTTGGTTGTTTCGTATGTTTTGTCCAACTCTCCGACTGTGTTCCAAGCGTTTAGTAACAGTATGTCAAGAGACATGTTCAGTATTACAACGCCTTTGGCAGAACCAGCTGAAGGTCTTGCATGATTGCTGGTTAGAGACAGTAGTGATAATTCTCTTAACACAGAGTTCTACGAAGCGGCAGACAGTGTAGTGCACTAGAGTTACTTCACTACATTTCTTCAGCCAGTGCCTATACCTCGGAACTGGAGCCCAATTTATTTCTCTCTCTCTCTCTCACACACAAACACACACACACTCACTCTTTCTCTCTCTCGCACAGACACTCTCTGTGCTGTACTCACACACTGGAGAGACTTGGATAACTAGATCCTCTGACAAGGTGGTGGTATACTGGGGTGATGTTAGAACTGGGGTCTGTTTGAACCTGATCTGTCTCTTTGTTCTTCTTTATAAAGAAGTCTGATACATCTTCCTTTCTTTTCAGGATTGTTTTAATTGATCCCATGCAAAAATAATCTAATCACATTCTTAATTACTAAATCCCCACTATCATAACATATACCTTAAAATCAACTACCAGCTTAAGTTACTAAGTAGATCCATATTCTGCAGCCGGTAGCAATAATTCCTTACAGCTTTATGATACAGGCTGTCTGCAAATTACAGTTATCTTTTAAGTAACATTAACAAATTTATGATAATTGTTTTGAGTTAGAAAATCTAACTATGTTAATGGATTTCAAATTGCTGGTTGGGCCATTTTAGCTAAACACTCATTTACTGTAACTTATGACGCTGCACTGTATAGCCTATGTGTGGTGTGTATTGCAAGCAGTGATACAGACATAACTCACTCACTCCCTTTCTTTAACCGCTTAATCCTCTCTAGGGTTGCAGGTACCCCGAGCCAATGGTCGCGAGGCAGGGACTCACCCTGGGTGGGGCACCAGCCCACCGCAGGACACACACACCCTTCACTCACAAACATGGTCAATTTAGAAACCAGAATTCACCAGACGCACATGTGTTTGGTCTGCGGGATGAAACCCACACCACCACAAGGAGAACATGCAAACTGTACACATAACGCTTGGCTAAATTGGGAATCGATGTCTATGTGATTAACTGCCTGTTATTGAGCCAAATTGTCTATATGCATCCACATGGCCACTTCACTTTTGTAAGTTGTTTAGGAAAGTCATAGTAATCTCAAAACTTATTGCAAAATTGTGCTTTCGCTGCAAGTGCCAATTAAGTTACTCGTGTGCTTTATGAGCTGTGGAAATATTGGCTGCATCCCAGACTGCATACTGCCACACAAATAGTGTGTAAGAAGGAGTTCTCAACCATTAGAAAAGTATTCAGTAATGTAATAGATAAAGTATAAAAGTGTGTGGTTTGGCACGCTGCTAGTCTTTCATCCTCATCCTTTTCTTTCCTCATGAGCGATTGGACGTGAAAAGAAATGCTCCTTTTAACAAGAAGTTAAATGAGATCATCAACTGCCAGTGACAGGGAAAGAAATTTTAGGATGGCCAATCAGATCTCAGGGGGCTCCAATGCCACACTGGACACCCTTCTGACTCTGCCACCGGCCTCTATCCCACATTGTCTGAGGTCCCATAATATGTGAATCCACCCTACAGAAAGCAGCATAAAAACAACAAATGAGTCTAGAACAGATGAAGGATTTTACATTAAATCTGCACTGACTTTACACTTAAAAAAAAAAAAACAGTTTGCTGCAAAGATCCAAAACACTTCACTGAAAATACCAAATCAGCAGCTTTGCAAAATAAGTCTGAACTGCACTGAAAATTTGCATCAAACAATAAGTGCTGAAAATGCAGGCTTTCCTTATGGGATGTGTGAATATAAGTTGGTGAACAAAAACGAGATACTGTTGGTTATGAGCCTGTTATGCAGAGATAATTTGCTGCTCACTGGTGGATGTATTGAGATGTAACATCTTTCCTAATTATCTCCACTGAGAGTCGACCGCTAATTGGAGCCCCACGGCAAAAGGAGGCACACGCACATGAAGCGCACACACTCATTCGACACCCAAAAAACCTGAATTGCAACATGCAAATACACTTCATTACCTGGATATACATTTTGAGGCTTGAAACTCAGCATGACTGTGTGAGTTAACACATCGAACACACACTCTTTTGACACTTCCTACAGTAAGGATCCACAGACTCCCAGGAGGTCCTTTGAACTGTATTAAGTGGTCTGCATGCCTCAAATGTGTCTTTCATGCTGCTATATGCCACCACAAGAGGCTATCATGACACACCTTGAAAGCAAACAATAAAGCTGTTTCAAGGACGATTCAAGGCATGTGTTAGAAAAATGAGATTTTAAGAGGAATTTGTTCTTCAGGTGAAAATGTGAGCCTCTTTCTCTCTGTAGAAAGCTTAGCAGAAATAGGAAAATTACTGTTTAAAAAAAAGGGGGTATGGTCCAGTACATTTTAGTCCCTTGAAGTATTAACACTGTAAATGTGCCCTCATTAAGTGAGTTTTAAAAGTACAGTTTGTTCACTTTCCCAGAGGAAATGGACATACTTGTACTTCTTCAAAATATAATGTTTTTCAGTAGAAAGAAATAAAAGAAAAAGCCTGGAGTTAGGACTAGGTGTATGAAGTTAATGCAGCTTAAACAACACATAACTATAACAGAATGTGGGATAATTATGTTCCATAACTAAAGGTACAGAAGACGTACCCTTGAGGGTACCACGCCAGTGACAGAATCTGTACCCTGAAAGATGAGGTTTTTTTTGGAGAGTGTGGAAAGCTCAAGCTCTGCAGACTGAAAGGCATTCTGGCATCCAAACCTGTTTTTGAAAAGAATCCTATTCTAAGCTTGCACATGTCATTTTTTGCTAGGTACCAAACAAGCCAGCTTGCTACCGAAGTAGCTGACCCTTTTCAGCAGGAATACAGAAATACAACACTGTCAAAAACATGGTTAAAAAAAGGTCAGAATTCTGCATCTGTATATTGAAGGAAACTCAAAGAATTCTTTGGGTGGAATTAAAACATGACATACTGTCAGACTGCATATTTGAGAATTTCAAGGATTTAATTTTGCAGCTGTTGCTAGGGGGATTCCTAAATAGTTCTTCATAGGGTCTACATGAAGGCCCAGACACTGTCCAGATGCAAAACATATCTGGATCAAGAGGGCATCAGTGAAGTAAAGCGAAAGTGATCATTCAGTCATACGTGAACACACCACAGCACACAGTGTGAACAGCACGAAATTCTCTCTCTACATTTAACCCATTCACCAAGTGAAGCAGCGGACAGCCAGGAACACGGCGCCCGGGGAGCAGTGTGTGGGGACGGTAC
>JBBPCZ010094405.1:0-11184 GCA_037974445.1 Brycinus macrolepidotus | reverse complement strand
GCTAGCTTAGCTAAGGTTAAGATTTATAAACTGAGGTGGATTTCTTTAGGAAACCTCCAAAGTTTGAGAAAAGTTAAAACAGCTAACAACAGCCTAAACAGTTAGTGCCTACATTTAGCCAAAATGTTGTTTGGAGGCTGACTTGAACACAGGAATGCATAGCTTTGCTAGCTTATAATGGCATTTTATAATGGCCAAATATAATCAAAACAATTATTCAGCCTTACCAAGGTTTGTCGTTCAACAGATTTTGAGAAAGCTATCCTTCTGAGGGTACAGTCAAGGTGGTCAAAGTAGCTTAGCGTGTTATCTGACAGTCAACTTCAGGGCAAGCAGTCAGCGTATCTTTGATCAATCAGTTTGTCCGGGCCACAGTTTGGAATTGACGACCATCATTTTACTCTCTTGTCTTTAGTTGTGTCTGTCTTCCACAAACTAAGGCTGCACCACACTGGAAGACTGAACACTCTTAAATTACAGAGTGGCAACACACCGAAAAAGCTGTGTAAGACAGTTCTGTTCCAAGGATTTTAGATCCTTTCCTGTATATATTTAATGCTTAGCCACTATAGTGATAACACAGGAACCACATAGTGCTTGTGTGTGTGTGAGAGAAAGAGGAATGAGTTAAATGTTTTCAGAAATTATTTATTGAACCCATGTGTATACAATAAAATGTTTATTTTTTGTCACGGAGTGTATCATTTCACTGTTAAAAGAAAGACCAGACTGCCAGTTGAAGTCTTACTATTTTGACTTTCAGACATTGGTCAAGTTTTTGTCACGGTTCCGGCCCGCGGCCGCTAGAGGCCACCAGAGGCCGCCAGTGACTTTTGATTAGGCAGCCACAGCTGCCAGCCCTTTCAGTTATCATTGTTCCTTTTAGTTCATTGGTTCTGCCCTGTCCTTGTGGTGTATTTAAGTCCTTCTCCTGCCCTATTATTCTGTCAGTCCTACCCTCACACTTCCCCTGTGTATGCCTGTCTTCGTCTCTGCCTTTTTGACACAGTATCGGCCCTCGAGCCTGTTTTCAGTTCTGTTTTCTCGTCCAAATAAAGTCCACAAGAGTATGGAAGTCCGCGCCTGTGCCTCATTCCTAGACGGGTATGCACCACACGTGACAGTTTTTGTGTTATTAATTGCCATTATTAGTGCATAAATGGATATAAAGAATTGTATTTAAAACGATTCACCAAAATCTGTTGTATGTAAACGATACTGTTTTAAATGTTATTGTTTTTTCATCAGAAAACCCAGTTTCCTCGTCTACCTGTATTAGTTTATATGGCGCTTTTGCCACTTGCAGTATGGCGGACGCGCTGACGTATCGTGTCAACTGGAGAACACAGTGAATGCGGCGTCTACCCTATATATGTCTATGGGAGGGACCACCTTATTTAAGATGGCTGTCTGCTATTGATTGGGTTTAGATGTGAATTCTGATGCGTACTTTTTCTGGCTGCAATTTTGGTTTTTGTTCTGGCCGGCCAATGGATATGGACTGAGAAATTTTTCCTTTTTTTGTGTATGGTTTCTCTGGGGGAGTTTGGGGCAGTTGTTCGTTCTCTCTCTCTCTCTCTCTCTATCTCTCTCTCTCTGTCTCTCATAATCTACACCTAAGACCTGGCTTTAAGAGTGCTTTGAGTGGACAAAGGCTGAACGAGGGTGTTGCTGTGAACTATGGGAAGAGGGCAAAGTCATCAAAGTGTGCCCCAAATAAAACTGTATTTAAAAGTACTTACGTCTTTGTGTCCTCGGTGGTTGTCGCTGGTGTTCCAAGAGAACCCTAGAGCCTGTAAGAAGGAAAAAGGGTTAGTCAAATGAAAATTGCAGTATAACAAACCAACTTATTGAGGTGAGTGGTCTGAACCCTTGGCCACCATAATAATTATTACCCTTTTCCTTGGATACAAGCGGTTATGTCTCAAAAATAAAAAAATACTGATGTGGGGTGTTGGCCCTCATTAGTTTCAGTCTTATTAGAATAATCAAATCATAAATTTTAGTCTTTAATCTCTAACTAAAGAAGGATATATTAACAATGGGTTCTGAAGGGTGTTTAACAAATGTGAATTCTTTTGATATAGATTTTGGCATCAGCCAGTATTAGAATTAAATCAAGACAACTTGGTGAAAATAAATTAAACATTTATTAATCAATTTAAAACACAAAGCAAGCAAATGACCATGTTTGTACACAGCTCAAACTCATGTGATTAGATAATTCTGCAGATATCTAAAGTTGCAAATAGACCCCAACTAAGTATTGCCACTACAAGCCGTCCATTTAATGTGCTCAGTGATAGTGTCTCTGTCACCTACATTAAGCCACCTATCAGAATTGATGAGAAAGCAGAAATGACCCTCTCGCATATACTGCAATGTGTGGAGAATTGCTAGCAGTATGTCCTCTAATAGATTCAATATTTAAGATACTTGAACAACAGCATTAACAGGGACAGGAAAAGACTGATGGTTGCCTGAGTGGGAAGTAGCGGAAACCTGGACACAATTTAAAGCCTCATTCCTCAGTTCATTTTTATTTAGGGCCTATTCAGCTGAGGTTGTGAGAGAAATAAGAGGGAAAACAAGGTGAATTATAGTTCTTATAAACGTATCAGAGAAAAAGATCCTGCAAGGTTTGCTACAAAATTGTAATCCCCTACTTGATTGCTTAGTAAGGGGAAATTTAAAAACGGTAGGCAAATTAGTTTGAATTGGAATCCTGACTGAACGTGACCTTTCACATGCCAAACACTACCGGGCACAAGGTAATGCTGACAGTAGCAAGAAAAGCCAATGCCATTCTAGGACTCAGGGCCAGTACACCACTGTGCAGTCCCAGCAACATTGTAGTCAGCCTACATCTATTATTCTACCCGTGCTCTTGCAATCCCATTACAGCTATGCTATGGTTAATACAGGAAATACATATTCACTTATTAAAGAGCCATGGTGGAAGAAGCTGAAAAATCTTGCTGAAATGTGGAGGCCAGGAAAAGGGCAAACATTTATGTTTGCAAATATGCAGATCCAGCTGGGAAAACTGAGTGGCAAACTGCCATTGTTTATTTTAGGGGATGCAGATCTTGCTTTTCCTCTGATTCTTGGATTGCATTTTCCTGCAAGGACAGGCATGACCCTAGACTCTTCCTACAGTATGTTGTCTAGTAATGGAAAGAGGCATGAGTTTAAGGGTTCAGTAAATGCTTCTGCATAGATTACAGATGCCTCAGTGCCAAGACACACCTTGATGCTTATGCCATGCCACAGAAACTTGACATACTGGAGTTGCTGCAGGGAGACATAGTCCTCAGTTCATTAGATCAGAACAGTAGGCATTGGCAGGTGAACATGGATTCAGTGAGCATCCCCAAAACAGTATTTGTCACCAATAGAGGCCTATTTGAATTTGTCAGACTTCCTTTTGGTCTCAGGATCTCAGCAAATGATGGAGCAGATACATCAAGGGCTGATTTGTCTACTCTGATAATGTGGTGGCGAGACTGATGATAGTGAGACTGGTCTGGACAAAGTGTTGACACAAGAAAAGGATGCTAAAAGTGAGTGATAGTGTATGCACCCCAACTCCCAACAGCTGAAAGGTCTTATTTGGTGTCTGTAAAAGAATTCCTCATGGTAGTATAGGCAAAAGTAGAAGCATTATTTAGAGGGCACTCACTTTGAGGTAGTCCTTGACCATGCAGCACTGACCTGAGTGTATAATCATCATAATCTTTCATCTAGACTGACTCGCCATTTGCCTCCAAGGATTTGATTTCAGTGTCATCTACCACGAAGGACAGTGCAACATTGCACCTGATGCCTTATCTCACAGCCAACTTTCCCGCAGAAATGCAATACGTAAAGCTACACAACAGAATGACACTGAAGTGCTAGCTCTGAAGGAAGCCAAATCCAATATCATCAACAAGTCGTATTCACTTAACTGTGGAAAGCAGATGTGTTCCCTTAAAGAAACAAGGCACGAAGCTTAAGATCGTTATTGCACACAGCCTGAGAGCAGAGTTTTTATAGGACAAATCCTAAAAGCCCCAGACAGAACAAATACCTGGAACATTTCCTCTACAGGTAACAAAAGCACACCAGATTACAAATATTCTAATAAAAGACATGTTTACAAGAGGGGAAACACAGGGATACTTAGTCTCTGACCACAGAGCTCATCTACTACACACAGTATGTAAGGACTAGGCTGCAATCAAGAAACAGATTAGAAATGACAGCATACCATCCACACACCCATCTAACAGTGAGACAACCGTACTCTGAAGCTGATGATGTCCTTTTTTGTCTGTAACAAACACCATGAGTGGGACACAGGGACTTTGGAAGTTTGTTTGGCGAAACTGCAGGAGAGAAGTGGCCCTTGGCCAGAAACTGAAAGGACCCTGAAAGGAACTAAAAGACTTGTACATCAGCAGGTACATCAATCTCATTCAACAGGTGAGAGTCAAAGTAGAAAAGGTCCAGTGTTAACAGGCTCACTACTATCATGCCAAAACACAATCTGAAGAATTTCAAGTTAGAGATCTGCCGTGGGTCAAAAGCTGAAACCGGTTTTAGTGTTAAACATGCACCATAATGTAGAGAACCGTTTTGAGAGTGGGGTGAAGAGTAGCAGCTTCCAGGTAAAGGCAAACAATAAAGAAGGGGACATTAGGGGGGCACTTTTTGGGTATGCATGAAAGCCGGTTAGCTGGTACCTTATGTATTGTTTTTTAATCTTGTTCTTGGTATTTTTCTGTAGCAAAACTCTTGTTTTACTCCCCACTGAACTTTGGCTAAGATAATGAAATAAAATTCACAAGGAAAATCCCCATGAACCAAAGGACAGCACTCAAGCATGGAGTTGCACAGTCTTCTAAGAGAAGGACAAGGTAAATGGGGAGATTCCACTTCCACTTCTGGAACTCTCTTGAACTCTTCACATGGGTGAGTGCTAGCTAACTCATATTGAGCTGTTTTAGATAAGACTGTAAGGACATTTAGGTTGCAAGAATATACCAGTCTCATTTGGGCACTATATATAATATGCTTGTCAATGTTACATGTGACATTTGTAAACAAATTGGTGTAAGACAAGGGCTGGTTAATGTGATTAATTTGGTGTTTTGATTGACTGAGTAATTCCACATTTATTAGTTAGATTAAATACTTGAAGGAAGCTTAGCTGCCCCTCTCCTTTTCTTTGTAGCATCTTAGTTAAAAAATACTGCTCTGTTACAAGCATACTGATTTATTGCTGTGAATGGAAGCTGATAATAGTTGCTTTAAGCATGTCAAAGCTTCTGATTAACTTCTTTATTTTTCCAAAACATTTGTAGCCTAATGATCACATTCTTTTAGAGAGAATCAACACAAGTTCATTATATAATTTCAGCACCAAAATTCTGTCATAGACCAGCTAAAATATTTTATTTTGCTGATATAAAAATATTTATGCACCTGCCAATATTCACATTATTCCCAGAATTAATTAATTCAGTTGCAATTGCTTAAAAAAGGTGATCTTGGAAAAAGTAAAGTAATAATGTTACAGTCTTTTCCACAACTATCAGTCAAAGCAAAATTATATCACCTGTGGAGTTCTTCAAGAATCGATACTTGCCCCCCTACTGTTAAAGTTCTACTTGCTTCCTCTTGGTCAATTACTTCTGTTATGCAGATGATACTCAGATTTATACTCTGATTTATTTTTTCAAAATGAACTTAGTTTGATTGACTCTCTGTGTGAATGCTTAGAAAGAATGAACAGACTGCAAAATGCTTTAAAATCAGCACAACACCAATTAGTTTAATACAGCTCTAACCTACAGATGGTGTAGACAGCCATACACAAACAGGCTATATGCAGCTACACGCAGAGAAGCTTGTAACATGCATTCAGGTGAACTATTTTTACTCTCCATCTTGCAGTTTTCCTTGAATTCTTCACTAAATACACCTCCATGTTCATTCTGCGTGTCAGCCATGACAGCCTAACAACATCCACAGCATTTCAGGACAGATCTCTTCTTCTCCTGGCATCTCAATGACCTTGAATCCTCTGGCTCCGAATTGCCTTACGGTTTGCCAGAACCTCTTTTTTTGTTTTTTCTTCCACAGAAGACATCACTCCAGTTCCTTTGCTCTGGCAATACCTCTCAGACAATTCCAGAGTCTCTTGAGATAGCCCAGGAGGCCTCCTTCTTCAGCCCGACGGTCTCCCTCACCAATGGCATCTACCACCAGGTAAACTGGTTGCCACTGTGTACAGACAACGGTTAGGCCACAGCTCAAAGCTGCCACTACAACACTAGAGGGTTTGAACTGGGCCCTTTCAGATTCCATGTTCCCATCTTTCCTCAGGTTTAGAGAAGAGCTCCTCCAGAGTTGAAGAACTTCTGGACAGGGTCAGCCAGGTGTTCCCACCCTCACCACTTGGGTTTACCATTCGTCCCAATCACCCCATCCAAGTTTCTACGTCATTACCAACATGAGTGTTGGTCTCCCAGTACTTCAGAGACCCCAGAGGAAATATAGTACCTCTAGAACTTTAGTACCTCTAGGAAGGCTGCATTTTCTAAACTGCTGTTCGGTGCGTATGCCATCACAACAGTCAGAGACTTCCCCCTTGCAATTCACCAGGACACATTAACTCAGTGCTGCTCAGTCAGGAGCTAACAAATAACCCCAGACCTGTCACTCTGGGCAACTTCGGAGAAGGATCCAATCTAGGAGTTTGGTTCCAGAGCCAAGGCTGTGTGTGGAAGTGAGGCCGATTATACGCAGATCAATCAGTCAGTTCTTAAAGTTAATGTACTGGAAGCAGGACAAATAGGCAAGTGTAAGGATCTGATCAACTTTGACTAGGGATACATTTTGATGGCTAGACAACTGTGTCAAAGCATCTCAAAAATGGCAGTGCTTAGTACCTAGCCAAAAGTGGTCCTAGGATAGATGACTGATTGACCAGTGACAGGGTCATGGGTGCCCAAGGTTCAGTGACAGGTGGGGGAGCAAAGGCTAGTTCATCTATTCCAATCCTACAGAACAATTACTTTAGCACAAAATGTTCATGCTGTTTATGACAGAAAGGTGTCACAACACACAGTGCATCACAGAGGCAATGTAATGTTCTGGGCAATATTCTCCTGGGAAACCTTGGATTCTGGCATGCGTGTGGATGTTCCTTTGACATGCATCACCTAAACATTGTTGCAGACCAAGTACATTCCTTCGTGGCAACAGGATTCCATAATGGCAGTGGCCTTTCAGCAGTATAATGCACTCTACAATTCTGCAAAAAATGTTCAGGAATGGTTTGAAGGACATATGTTCAAGGTGTTAAGCTTCCATATTCCTTAGACCTCAATCCAATTGAGCATCTTTAGAATGTACTGGACAAAGTAATCCAATCCATTTAGCCCCTACAACACAGCTTACAAGACTAAAAGGATTTGGCGGTAATGTCTTTGTACCAGATCCCACAGCACACCTTCAGAGGTGTTGTGAAGTCATGCCTCAATAAGTAAGAGCTGTTTTGGTGGCATGAGAAGGACCTACACATTAGTAGGTAGGCGATTTAAATATTATAGGTGATAAGTGTATCTAGTCATTATCCATCTACCGCCCACACAAATTCTGAATCTTTTCCCCAGAGAGGTTATAGTCCACGTGACAAAAGTAAGTTTCTGCATGATAAGTTTAGACCACCGGGTCCTCCACAACAAAGCCAACTGTGTGGCATCACACCAGGACCCAATTTCTCCACTACTAGGTGGTGGACCCTTGAGAGTGAGCGCTTTGTAGTCCACAAAGAAAACATGTTCCTCACACAAGAAAACCCAGACAGTAAGAGTAGCTAGCAGACTAAGATTCTACCAGAGATGAAGATAGTACTCCCCCAGGGCCCCATCAAATCACACAGAAGACAGTGTTTTTTTAGTTATCTGTGAAGTTTGTGTTAGTTAAGTTAGTTTATGACATGAACATCCTAAGTGCTCAGTGAAAAGTGGGTCTTCACTCAACATTTGAAGACAGTGAGAGACTCAGCAGTTCTTTCCACCTCTTGCCAAAACTGAGAAGAGTTTTGATGCATGTCTTTGATTTTTGAGAAGAGGTGGGTCAAGTCGGGCTATGGTAGATGCTCCAAGAGGGAAAGCTATGACTCATGATCTGATCAGTGCTGATAACTAAGACGGAGCTGGACCATTTTCGGATTTGAGTTTTCAATCTAATGTGAGCACTCACTAGAAGTCAGTAGTGTTATGTTAGAATTTTGGTGTATTTAAGAGTATCTGTGTGGCATTAGTGGTAAGGAATGGATGATATCTCCTGATTTTCTTGGGGTCAGTTGTGTCCAAATAGTTGGTTAAATTATAAAAATTATCTTTTCATCATATTGGCTAGGAAAAAAAGGAGAAGAACAAGTAATGCATAAACAAGAAAAAGCCCTCAGGGTTCTAAGGGTTAAACATTAAAACCACCTAACTAATATACAGTGAATACGGAAAGTTTTCAGACCTCTTCAAGTTGTCCTCATTTTGTTACATCTAAGACTCATCGTAAAATTGATAATTTCATATTTTCTACAATCAGCCTACACACCAATACTCCACAATGACAAAGCAAAAACAGGTGTTTTTTTTTATGTAAATGGGATATTTAAGATATCTCTCAGTTAGTACTTGGTGACAGCACCTTTGGCAGCAATGACAGCCTCAAGTCTTTTTATAAGTGACCCTACAACCTTGGCATACTTTTCTTTTTGGAATTTTCTGCCATTCTTTTTGGCAGAATCTTTCAAGCTCAACCAGGTTGGATGGGGAGTGCCACTCCAGGACTTTCAAAGAGTTTTCCTGAAGCCATTGCTTGGTTTTCCTGGCAGTATGCTTTGGGTCGTTGTCTTGTTAGAATGTAAATCTTCACCCCAGCCTGAGATCCAGAGCCCTCTGGAAAAAAATCTGACCAGGCCACTCTACCATACAGGCCTGATTGGTGGAGTGCTGCACTGATGGTTGTTCTTCTGTACAGTTCTCCCATCTGCACAAAAGATCTCTGGATCTCACTAAGAGTGACCACTGGTTTCTTGGTTACCTGCCTGACCAAGGCCCTTTGTTCCTGATCACTCAGTTTGTGTGGCCGGCCAGATCTAGGAAGACTGTTGTTCCAAATCTTTTGCATTTGAGAATGGTAGAGGCTACTGTGCTCTTGGTAAGTCAACACCTTGAATTCTCCTCAAACCGATAATGCAGTTCCATACATATCAAGCTGCAATGCCCTCTGTGTTCTGATACCTTTCTATCATATCCAGCATCAACATTTTCAGTAATTTGTGTTAGACTCGTTTAGACTCCTCTGTGGGATCAAATCAGATGGGCTAGCCTTTGCTCCCCATATGAATCAATGATCCTCAGGTGCCCACGATCCTGTCATGAAGCCATCAGAATTTGGCTCTTGATAATGTTGATCGGATTCTCATATTTGGTCATTGTCTTGCTTCCAACACATCAACTCCATAAACTGATTGTTCACTTGCTGACTAATATATCCCACCCTTTAACAGATGCCACTGTAACCAGATACAAAATTAATTTCACTTCTCAGTGGTTTTAATGGTGTGGCTAACTGATGTATGCATGTTGGCAATAAATAAGGAGACAAAGGTGAAATAAAATGAACAACTTTATTTAAAGGGCCCATGTCTTACATTTGTATGCTACATATTTATTCCTGAGGAACACTTCTGATGTTTTTGTTTTCTGTAAAAAACAGTCATACTTTTGCATGTCCATTTTCAAACCTCTCTATACCCTCCCTATAAGCAACTTCCTCTAGGATCAATTAAGTTTTCAGATTCTGATTCTGATACCCATCAGATTTAAACAGGCTGTTTTTGCTGTTGTTCCTAAAAAGCCTTGGCTCTGATTCGCTACCATGTGTTGTGCTTCATTCAAAAAACTAGATTGAAAGACTCCATATAAATTTATCAGGTGGGCCAAAGCTGTTGTGGTTGAATGTGGTGGATTTTCACAGTAATTCTTTACAATTCAGAACAGGCTGTTCTTGAGGCCAAATTTCCTCATACGGACTACATTGCATGGGAAGTTAATGATATATTTTTAGACTAGGCCAATGTTTACATTGGTTTTAGATTTTTTTATGGGTTTGCATGACACAAGCCCAGTTAAGCTAAATGGCTCCACAACTTGAGCACATGAGAACCAAACTAGAGCAGTGAGACTAAATGGTCCAGTGCACTGCTGCAGGGGAAGACACTGACACAGTATTAACTCCTTAAATTCCTTCACAATACATCCATGTATTTCTTATTTCACATAACTTTTACCTATATTTTCAAAACCAACAAAACCAATGTAATATTAAATTACACTGTAGCACTATTGAAAATAAGCCTGACATTTCAAATTAAACACTAAAGACTAACTAAAGACATGCATGCCCACCCATTATGTTTCATTGCTTCCAGTCAAAGACGTCAAGAAATGGTTGAGTGTGGTGAAATACAGCACAGAACACAACAGTCTGACAGGTTATTTAAAAGTGTTGGTTTCTGTAATGAAATAAAGGGCTGTAAGTCCTACCTGAAATACAGATCATTATGTACAGCGGAAGCAGTGTCATCAGGAACAATCCAGGAAAAAACAGTATTTCGAGGTTTTTTTCGGCTTGATATAATTGCCAGCGATGCAGAAAAAAACCTAGAGCACAAATAAAACCACAGATCAGTTAAGTCACTTAAATCTCAGAATAGCCTGAAACCAGGTAGAATGGCTTGTTCAGCCCAAATGAAAGAAACCAGACTGTTCTTTTATTGAGTTTATATTATCTGTATCATAATTTACTCAACTGTGAGTAACTCCATGTTCCTGGGCTCTCTCTTGCACCATTGCATTTTCCCATCATAGAACTGTGGGACATCCTGGTGAATTTAGTATACAGTGGTACCCCGCTTAACGAACGCCTCACAGAACGAACGTTCCGCATAACGAATGCCGCCGCAACCGCGCGCGTGACTCACAGAACGAACGTGTTTCACACAACGAACCGCACGTCGCACGTGAAAATCGAGTTTTACGTCAAAAAAAATGGCTGAATCCAGCCAGATGTGTCTCAGATGAAGACAAAGCATCATGTTGTGTTGTTTCTCCCCATTAG
>JBBPCZ010094385.1:0-11186 GCA_037974445.1 Brycinus macrolepidotus | reverse complement strand
GTAGAAAGTACAGATAATTGCCGCAAAATGTAATGGAGTAAAATAAAAAGTATGCATTATTATTTTTACTTAAGTAATGTACAGATACGTAAAAATGTACTTAAGTACAGTAACGAAGTACAAATACTTTGTTACATTCCACCACTGCACCTTGATTAGCTACATCTAGGGGCAAAAAGTCGTCAAGTAGGTGTTTGTCATTTCAACCATATACACAGTGATTCTATAGAAAAGTGACTATATATTCTTTTTAACCTGTGTTTGAAATGTTTGTGGAAATTTGTGTGCGCGTGCTACCACTGCAAAATAATTGCCCTACTTGGGACAAAATAAAGTACTACTACTACTACTACCACTACCACAGTTAAGTGAATTCTAACGAGACAGATGGTAGTTAGGAGTCTGTTATTGCACTTAGTAGAAATCAGTAGTTTGTAACTAAGTAATATTGACATAAGTAATGATATTGCACATGGCAAGACTATCGCACATAATAAGATATTATTCTTGTGTTGCTCCGGACCATGGAGCAACACAAAGAACAAAAACAGACCCACAAAGAACAAAAACAAAACATCAAAAGACTACTCAAGTGCAGGACAGGACTAAAGAGAGACTGCAAAAAAAAAAACACAATATACAGGATGACAACATACAGTGTAGTCAACAGGAGCAGTAACAGCACTAGTGTGAGTAAATACAGGATTATGACATACTGTGTTCCAGCAGAGTCGTTAAGTGTGCAACAATGCAAAGATTGAGGGAGACAGTTATAAATAACTGTGCAAAAATAGCAGCAACAGGACTAGAAAAACTGTACAGTATAGAAATAAATACAGGGAGTGTACAGTGTACAGTTGGAGAGTATTCTGAGTTTTGTGATTGGGAGAAAGGACGCAATTCAGAGTGTGCGTGCGTGATGCAGTTCTAATGTCAAGGCTAAATTTTGATCCAGATGCCTTACTGAATGGGAGGATTAGCCATATTTAAATAAAAGTCTTGTTGTTCAAAACCATGCCTTTTGTAGACCAAGCCCCAGCTACTTTATCGTAGGTCACAGTGGGAATAGCGATGTGACCCGACATCACAGATCAGGCAAGCATAAGTGCGCCCAGAAGGCACAGAAAAATTCTTCTGAAGTGGATCAGGTCAGCAAAGCTGAGAAGAAAATGGCTATGCTTCGTGTGGAAAATAACATCCTCTGAAGTCACGTAGTTCATGTAGGAACTAGTTAATTCAGTCCCTGTTGATGTTTTAAAGCACGTGGTTGTGTAGTGGGGATTTCAGGGGTCTCTGTGTGCACCCTTGTCTAAATGTAAGCGGTAAGCCTGGTGGGAAGGCCTGAGGCACCTGTTGAATTAATGATAAATATTATCGTGTGTGTGTGTGTGTGTGTGTGTGTGTGTGTGTTTGCACCCACTTTGAACTCTGCTCAGCCAATCAGATTTCTGAACCAGAACTGTCTTGTTCTGGGTTATGAATTAATTAACCAGATTAATTACTTAGTTCATTAATTCATTAATACGCTGATTTTTGACTGTTTCTTCTCAGAAGCGACCAGGCAAGGAGGCCCGGCGGAAAATGAAGGCCCGAAAGTGAGGCATGTCTCCAGTGAGCATCTCCTCTAAGTGGACTTCTGTTAAGCCTTTTGTTGACCGCCGCTTCCGCACGGCCACGACTTTCCACCCACATCTCCACCGCGACCGCGTGGACTGTGGACGCCGGCCTGATCCGGTGAGAGGACTCTGAAACGTGACTCCTGGAGTAATTCTCACTTCGTTAGTCTGCTTTGCGGTGCCGTTCAAGGATTCCCATTGGACTTTCCTTCTTTTTATGTCAGTTTTATTCTCAGCTGTGTGCTGTTCTTTTTTTTTTTTTTTTCTTTTTTTCCCCCCCTCTCCTCTTATGAATTGTGGAACATGAACTAATTGAATGGATTTTTTTTGTCTCTTGTTACTGCTTATGTCAAAAAGAAATTTCTTAAATCAATGCGAGGTCCTCAGGGGCTGTTTTTTTTTATGCATGTTAAGTTTACTCCTGGACCGAAAAAGGAGTGATTGATGAATAATTGACAAAGAAAACCCCTAATGTAATTATGATATTCTTTTGTTAAGAGTGGAAAATCTGCTACTGACCATAATAATATTAATTTGACAGTTTTTAGTGCCTTTCTCAGTTGTTTACCTCCTGTGAGGCCCAGAAACCCAAATGTTTCAGTGTTAGTCATTTAATCTTAATTTAGCACTGTTTTCACAATTATACAAATTAATTTAGGATTTGGACTTCGTACAAGGAAAAAAAAAAGATCTTTTTATATGTGTGTACATGTTTCATTTGCTCTGATGATCTGAATCTGATGTGCCTAAATCGGTTTTAAATGCTCCACTCAGCTGTGCCAGAGACTGATATTAATATTCATGCGAGCGCGATGGACGGCCGTGCTAATTGGCTTAGCCGCCCACCGGCCCTGTTTGAAGTCTTGTCGACCAGTTTAGGCCAAGTTTAAATACACGTGAGCCAAGAAGTTCATTCTAGAGGCTGCGCCAGGAGGAGTATTACATTTGTACAATGCCAGTCATATAAGAAAATGCATATTCAACCATCAGAGATGCATAAGGAATGAAAGGGAATTGGAAATTCAGAAGGAAATATTGAACAGAAAAGTATTATTTGAATAAATGAACTGCTGGCAGTTGTAGAGCGTGCCAATCAATCACCTGAACTGCTTATCCTTAACGGGTGGGAGATGCTAGAGCAGGGCTATTCAACTTCAATAGCAAGTGGGCCGAATAGGAAAATGACTGGGGGTTCATGGGCCACACAGAATATCACCTCTCACCCGCGAGCTGAGTGCAAGTGCAGAGCGAGTGTAGCAACCAATCACAGCGCATGCCTGTCCGGCACGTAGGTGCGTAGTATAACGTGACAGATCGGAACCGTTGTTGAAGTAGATCAGAGCTACCGGTATACCTTAATTTTATTATATCACACGAATCACACACTGATTTACTGGCAGTCTTGCGGGCCATAAAAATTTTTCAAAAGGGCCGTATCCAGCCCCCAGGCCGTTAGTCGAATAGGCCTGTGCTAGAGCCTATAAGGCACAAGGCAGAGAAACACCCTGAACCAACTGAACTGCTGCGTTCTGAACCAGCTGTAAGGGTCTTATTGTGCAAGCTTGGGGACCCACTAGGAGGGCATTGCAGTACAGTGGTACCCCGCATAACGAATGCAATCAGTTCCAGCAGCACGTTCATTATGCGGGGAGTTCGTTGTGCGAAACACAATTTCCCGTAGATTTCTAAGGGAAATCGTGTAATCCGTTCCAGGTCACCGCGAAAAATTGGTCACGGCGGCGTTCGTTCTGTGAGGCGTTCGTTAAGCGGGGTACCACTGTATTGGCATTGTCACTTGGGGGCAATTTATCATCTCCAGTCAAACTTTACATTGCATTCATGTGGCAGATACTTTTATCCAAAATGACTTACAATTCGAGGAAACACTTAGTTTCAGGTCAGTGTGAGAACCAGAGGAGAGTTCTAAATGCTAAAATCTTTATGTAGCGAGTAGTGCAAGGAGATTGGGAGAGGAGATGCTCTCTGAACAGATGAGTCTTCAGGAGGTTTTTGAAGATGGAGAAGGATTCTCCTACTCTGGTCACTTTAGGCAGATCCACCAGCGGGGAACCTCAAATGAGATCAGCCTGGACTGGGTTTGCCTTGTGTGTAGGGATGGCAGAGCCAGACGATGCTCCTTGGAGGAGTGGAGGGAGCGAGTAGGAACATAAGGCTGAATGATAGGAGTAAGGTATTTGGGTGGAGACCCAGATGTCACTCTGTAGGCAAGAGTTAGTGACTTGAATTCAGTGTAGGTGGGGTGACCTCATGGGTTGGCTGAAAACCAAGTGAGCTGCTGCGTTCTGAACCAACTGTAAGGGTCTTATCCTGCAAGCTGGGGGACCCACTAGGAAGGGATTGCAGTATTGGCATTGTCACTTGGGGCAATTTATCATCTTCAGGTAACCTGATGTGTCTTTGGACTATGGGAGGAAACCCAAGAAACTGGCGGAAACCCTTGAGATCATTCACACTCCACACAGAAAGGACTTTCGATCTCCCGCTGTGAGGTGACAGTACTACCTACTGCGCCTCCACCTGAGAAAACAAAGTTAGAAATATCAGTGGACTTCCGCTTTAGCAGAATCCCATCCCTCATTGCTCCACCTTGCTGGTGTACAGTAAAATACTGTTGCCCAGCTGGTGAAGTACAGGTAGCCAGTGCTGTAAAACAAGTCATCATTCTAGAGATTTTTCTTTCTTCTGATAGGCAAAATCTCAAATGGCCCTAGTCATGTGCAAAAGACATGTCGATTGATAAAGAGAAAGTACACACCTTCTATAAAGGAAAGTACTTCTGCACATTTTAACGCACCGCTACTGTTTATTTGCTTAAGATATTGGAGGGGGGAAAAAAATGCAAAATATAGCTCGTGCGTTGACTGATAAAGAGAAAGTACACACCTTCCATGGAGAAAATATTGCATTTGTTGGAGAAGAAAAAAAAAAAAAAAAAAAATATGGCAAAATATTAATTTTAATGAATTTTTCCCCCCAGTATATTAAAAGGCCCATGTAATGCAAACTAGATTTTTTTGTTTTTGTTAGTTTGTTTTAAATAAAACAGTTCAATAACATATAGGAACACTGTAAAAGTTTCAGAATGTACCACTTAGCCATATAGAGCATGTAATATCCCAAATAATGCACTGTGTACCTCCCAGGAAGACATTTGGCATTCACCCATAATCTTTACGGCTGCCTCTTTAACATTTGTTGCACTGTTTGGATGTAAAAGCATTTTCATGATGTACAGTGTACCATGTAACAGCTAGCCCCCAGGGACCCCCCCATATGGTCCATATTTTGCTCTATGCGTAAGAGTTGCAGTTGGGTTGGACCACCTGGGGGTCTCCGAGAACCACTGATCTAGAGGACAGTGAACCATTTGATATTCAGCCTCAGTGCTTAACCCATGAAGGCCTTGCTAATTAGCTTATGAGTTGCATCAGGTGTGTTTAATGAGGCGAAACGCTCAACTACAAAGCCGCGGAGGGGAAGGAACCCAGTTTGAGACTCTTGACAGAAAAAAACTCCTCAAAGACTCCAAGCCACTACCATGTCTGAGTCGATACCACTCAAAAGCTGCTCAGAAAAGTCCTGCGGTGAGTAACTGGTCAGTCGAGGGCAGCTGAGAAACAGGCTGGATCGATGGTGGGTGTATTAAAAGGGCAGATATATGTACAAGTATTACATGCATAACATTTAAGTTCATGAATTTGCTCAATACATAATTTAAAGTGGCATCAGAGTGACTCATTAAACTTAAGTGACTGGAGAAAAATTAGACCGTTCCCTTGAGACCGGTTACCATGGTCACCGTTTTGAAATGGCAAATCACTCTGGAGAATGGAGCCTGTGGAGTACACTGCAAGTTTTCACTAAAAATGTTTAAGGGGATTTACATACCCAGCAGTCCTGTTAGTTGAGCTCTAAATGAGCTTATTCAAAGGGGCGCTCTGGATTAAAACTAGCCTTTAGAGTATTATTTGTCCTGTTATGTAATTCTCAGCCTCATCTGTTTGACAGAGTTGACAGTTTATGCATCTGCTTTATAAGATAAGATAAACCTTTAGTAGTCCCACAAGTGGGAAATTTGCATTTATTGCATTTATTTATTGTTTTTGTCTCACAATTCCCAGCATGCCTTACCACACTACCACTGGGAACCTGGTATGTTTTACCAGGTTTTGGAAAATTGCCAAACTGCAAGATTGACCTCCAGCACATAGTAATAGTGTATTTGTTCTAAAACCAGATCTAATTCATCCAAACTGGCCAGATTAGCCTAATACCCCCAAGCCAAGAGACTTCACTTCATGTGAGAAGTCTCAAGGAAAAACATAGACGTTGTTTTAAAATAAAATCCATTGCATTTTCAAATAATGGGACAGCAAAGCACAAGAGTGGAACTGTTTTATTAGACTTCCCTAAGTATTTGGGCCCAGTTTAGCTTTTTTCTTGAGCGGGTGAGTACATTTAACATAAACGTCGCTGAACTAACTTTGAACGAGTTAGCTTGCTTGCACATTCAAACTCATGTTGGAGAATAACACAAACAGACCAAACATGTGAACATGGAAAAAGATTCGGAACAGTGAACACACGGAGCGCAAACTCTGAAAATGTTTCTTAGACCGCCTTCGTTTTTTGAAGTTCGCAGACAAATTCAGAACTAATGCTGGAAAAATGAATTAAAATAACTAGGACATTAGATATTTTCTTGAAGGTAAAGATCTTCAGTAACCACCAATAGAGTAGTTTGGTCCAAAGTCAGGCTTAAATGGCCTTAAGACATCAGAAAAGCTAAGAATGCACTGTGTGATACAAGATGTTGGGCCATTTAGATTATATAAATGCACAATTCAGATGTTGCCCTTCCACAGTGCATGATATGTCTCAACATTTGAATGCACTGTTTATTGGTTAGCTCGCGGCCTAAATGTACCCTGGGATTGTCCTGATTGTTTTTACGTGAAATTGACAACATTCCAGGGAAAAAAACCATCACCTTAATTGAGATGTGTGTTTCAAAACTGAACTTTCTATATGTGAAACTGAAAACAGACATAAATGTCCTTAAAGGACACATGTAGGTGGATGTTCTCTTTGTTTAGGCGCTGTCCTGGGTTGGGAAATCATCGTCCACGATGATGACGTCACTTTCCTGGCTCCCTGCATAGAGAAACCAGAAGGCAGCAGTTTTAATACACTGCTATTAAGATGAAATCTCACAATATTATGAAGGCTAAGGGCATAATTATTTTATACTGTGACTTTTCAGGCATACCTGAGTAATGTGAAGGTGAGCCCTCAGTCCCGCTGTCGTTCTCCTGGTTGGAGAGAGGGCAGTGAACAGGCTTTGGGCCGCACTCCTCCTGAAGCCAGGGTGATGGAGAGTATGATACGCAGAAGGGCACAGAGCCTGCCTGTGGACAGAAATCATTACAAAAAATATATAAGATCCAGTTCTGACACAACACACCATTCCCCATTAATTTTATCCATGTGGAATTACAATAAGAGAAGTTATATAGGTAACAGCTTAAATAATGGATTTTTTGCATTGGATTTAACTCCAATAACTTCACACGACATTAAAATCGATCCTCCGCTCCTTTCAGCCTTCAGACCGAGTGCATTTTTCATTAGTATGTGACTGACATTGGCCGTCATGTGATCATGCCTCAAGGGAAATGCAGCTGTTTCTGGCATGAGTGGTTCACTTGAACGGAGCACTAATTATGATATGTGCCTGAATGCTTCCGTGAATGTGGTTAAACACATTTGCATTAAAAGTTCTCATTCTCAGAGTTCTCTCTCACACACACACACACATATATATATGTAAACACACTACATGGAATCAAATGGATTTTTAAAACGTGATTTTTTGGAACGGCTCAGGCTCATTCTGTCTATCCTAAAATAACACACACTCACACATGATCCACTTGATTGGTTTGATTACAAAATCCCCAGTTTCCAACACTGCTTGTAAAAAATACTTTTGTAATTAACACCTATTGCACTTTTAATGGACTTTCTGCAGTATGAGGAATATAAGAATAAGAGGATTTCCCCTTTCTCAGCTCCACTCCTTCCCCATCACATCTGATCCAGCTCATTAAGATCCTGATAATTAGCTGATCCAGGTGTGCTGGACACACTTACGGTGGGCAGGAAACATTCATAATTGTGCAGCACAGTGTGTGTCCAGAATTGGAATTGAAAACCCCACGACCCACACCATCTGTTATTATCTCAATACAAACCCATCTGTTGCCACAAATCCCCCATCAGAAACCAGAAAAAGGCAGAAAAAGTGAAGACTTTTAAACAAGACTGGTTTCTCGAACAGGGATTAAACCTAATCCTGGACAACTGCCACCATCTGAATGAGTATTCCCTGTTGAAAAGAACATAGTCTAGGACTAGGGTTAATTTATGTCCGGGAAACTGTAATGTGAGTAAACTCAACACTAGCACCCAAATTAGCTTTTGTAACTGATACTGGATTTAATTTCAATTTGACAATTGACCCAATGTGTTGTTACTCAGCTCAGAGCTGTACCTGCGGTGCCCCTGGCTCTATTGGGTATGCCAGCACACTGGGTGGTAGGTGTGGAAAACCAGTGGCTTCTCTGACAGTTCCTGGAGGAGGTGGTTGCAGGTTCACCAGGAAAACTGGAAACACATAGCTGTTGGGAGGGCAGGGAAGCATCTGGAAGGGCAGCGGCATCGCCAACATCTCGCCTGAGTAAGTGTTCATCTGTGGCTTTTCTGCTGCAACGTACTCCCCAGGAAAGTGGGCTGGATCTGAAAAAATAATGTCAAAAACATCACTGACCACATCGTACAAGGTAGGCCTGTACATTATACTGTACCTAATGATTATTACAATTTTGGCCTTGACTGTAATATGCAAATGCAAACACATCACTGCATTTTTTTTTTTTTTTTTTTTGCAGAATAGAAGCACCATATGATTCCCAATTCTTTTCTTTCCTCTCACTCTTTCCTAATTCATCCATTAAATGTGTATGGGTTCAAAAACAAGAAGAAAAATGTCAAAGATTTAAAAGTGTTTCTGACACTGGTATTGTTTTAAATCACTGATTTTTGGAAAACCAACCTAAAAGGATTCAAACGTTGACAGTTGCTAAGATGAGAGTAAAGAAGTGTCTGTGCATGCGCAGAATCCCACCAGCCTGCACCTAAACTGAGGCTCTGCAGGCACCGTTTTGAACACAACCAAGCAGGGGATGATCTGACCACCGCCCTCCCTCACACCCCGTCACTTTTCACTTAGTGACCGATATTATTGTGGCCAAGTACCTTAATCTGACCCGTTTAGCGAAAATCACTGAAAAGGAACAATTCATTCAGTGAATGGCCTGAGAGATGTGCTGTAGCTTTCAGATTCAAATGATTGAGTGAAGTCATATTTTAAGTGGCTTATGTGCTTTGCTGGGCAGCTGCTGGCCAGTTTAAACCAAGGCCAGAGCCATTAAGTCAACACTGAGGGGACCAAAAAAAAAGAAAGAAAAACCTTTTCTGTAATTCTAAAATATTAATACTGATACCTGCATCGGATAAACAAATCGGGGGCTCATTACCGTGTAACACCTAATGTATGCACAAGCCCAAACTATATTACTGTATACGACAATTAGCGAAGGAATTCAGCATAACATCTGGAGACTTCATAAAATTATCGTTTTCATAACACTCCGCAAACTCTGACAGGCACGCTGATACAGTCTGAGTAACACTCATATAGCAGTTTCTCACTTTTAATACATTTGCAAATAATGAAAGAGAGACACGACAGTGATTATATTGATTGAACCCACGCATTACTTTCTGCTAGGGTTCGGCAGTGTCACATGCACTAACCGCACACTGTGTTCAGACATACCGCACACTGTGTTCAGACAAACCACACACTGTGTCCAGACAAACCACACACTGTGTCCAGACAATTCGCACACTGTGTCCAGACAAATCAGTGTTCAGACAAACCGCACAGTGTCCAGACAAACCACAAACTGTGTTCAAACCACACATTGTGTCCAGACAAACCACACTGTGTCCAGACAAACCACAAACTGTGTTCAAACTACACATTGTGTCCAGACAAACCACACATTTTGTCCCGACAAACCACATACTGTGTCCAGACAAACCACACACTGTGTCCAGACAACCTGCACACCTTAAAACTGTGCATCTTAAATCGTTAGCATCTTATCTTTACCTCACATTTGGAGCTAAAATGTGCATTTGGACGGAATAATCTGAAGCCTGGGAAGTTAGGTGCGTGTGTTTTTAGAGGATATATAGAATAAAGGACTTTTATTAAATGAGAGAGTATTAAACAGGGGTGTGAGAGTTAGTATGGTGATCTATTTAGCATTGGTTTTCCGACTGACCGGGTCCAGGACACACTGATGTTTAGTTTTACCTCTGTCCGCTCTGCCGTCGCGGCTCCCCAGCCCCTCGGGCCGGGCGGCTCTTGTGGGGCCGGTCCCGGTCCGGGCGGGTGTTTTGGGGTCGGTCCCGGTCCGGGGAGGTGTTATGGGGCCGGTCCCAGGCCGCGCGAGTGTTGTGGGGCCGGTTCCGGACCGGTCGGGTGTTCCGGGGCCGGTTCCGGGTCGCGCGAGTGTTATGGGGCAGGTGCCGGACCGGTCGGGTGTTCCGGGCCCGGTGCCGGGCCGGGCATGTGTTGTGGGGCCGGTGCCGGGCCGGGAGTGTGCTGTGGGGCCGATCCCGGTCCGGGCGGGTGTTCCGGGCCGGGCATGTGTTGTGTGGCCGGTCCCGGTCCGGTCGGGTGTTGTGGGGCCGGTCCCGGGCCGGGGGGTTTCGGTGGTCTCAGTGGTCTCGGTCCTGCTGATCCTCCGCTGGGTCGCCAGGATCCTCGTGCGCTCCGTGATGAGCGCGCACTTCCAGCACGTGCACGCCGCGAACAGGCATTTTCCCGCGTGGCCCCGGAACTCCGCCATGAAACCATGGTTACGGCAGCGCGAGCACCTCGGGTTTCGCGCCTTTTTCTTCAGATCCATCACAGGATAAAGAGGCTAAAAACACGACAAAATATCCATAGAAACACAGCTTTTAAACCTAGAACTTTTAAAAAACCTTTTAACTAAAACTTGTTTAACCTAAGTAACTAATTATGACGCGTCTCCCCCGGCTGAAGAATACTGTAGCGTGTCCTGGCGTGGGAACGGCTCAGGCTCGGGGGGGTGAGGGGAGAGGACAGGGACTTTCCACATTAAAGACACTTTTGACCATCACTATAACTCCTGGGCGTGTCTCAGGACGGAGAGCTACGGAATCTCCTTATAGGAAGTTTCTGCATTTTCACACTTATCCTCACTTTAACTGACACAGTAATATATATATATATATGTATATATATATATATATGTGTGTGTGTGTGTGTGTGTGTGTGTGTGTAAAAGCCATTTTTCTCGCAGTGTGATAGTGTCTTTCTGCCAACAAAGTTAACATTACAATAAATGCCAACAAACAAGAAAGCAGTAAAAAGTATCAGGATTTGTTTTG
>JBBPCZ010094364.1:0-11186 GCA_037974445.1 Brycinus macrolepidotus | reverse complement strand
CGATATCTCATTTCACTGTATACTGTGTGTGTATGGTCGAAATGACAATAAAACCTACTTGACTTGACTTGACTTATCCTTCTGGATCTATCAGCCGCCTTCAATGCAGCTGACCACAAAATCCTCCTATCCACACTTTTGAACATGGGGATCTCAGGCGGAGGTCATGCTTAGTTTAAATCCAAGCAAATCTAGGGCAGGTGGTGGCCTAGTGGATAGGATACTTGCCTCTGGACCATGAGGTCATGCGTTCGAATCCTACCTTCAGCACCACCACTGGGTTCCTGAGCAAGACCCTTAACCCCTAAGTTGCTCCAGGGAGATTGTCCCCTGTGGTTAGGGAATGGAAGTCGCTTTGGATAAAATGCTGCTAAATGCTGTAAATGTAAATCTTACCTCTCTGGGTATTCATTCAAGGTATCATGAGGGACAAAAAAAAAGAAAAAAGATTTTTATACACACTCAAGCACACAAAAACGCTGACCCCAGTGAAGTCAAATAAAAAAATGTAATTAAAAAATAATTTAACCCTTACTTCATTCACAATCTCTCTGCCTTAGTCCGACAAAATCCTTTTGGGGCAGCCATGTCTATTTGTAATGGAGCATAACTGCTGGGTTACCTCAGATGCAGATTTACTTTTTAATGGAAAAGCCTCGACCCATTTTGAAAAGTACTCGGTTGCACTGAGAATGTACTGGAAGCCGCTGGAAGTTTTTGGAAGCAGTCCAGTAAGATCGATTCCAATTAGTTCCCATACATCAGACACCTATCAAGGACAAAAGAATCATTTGTATAATGTATACATTAATATTTCTATTAATATGCTACTAATATTTACCTTAATACACTGCAACGGTTGCACAGCAGCCAGTGGTTTCCCAACTTTTTGACACTGGTCACATTCCAGAATCTTTAAGGTAAAATATTTATGGAGTTCACATAAATGTTAAACATTCTTATTAAATAAAATTACTTAATGACACATTCTCTAAAAATCAATCAATCTAGCTACAGTAGTTGATATATGTGTGTCATCTTAAAATCGCGGCCAGGTCTACAGGTTATTAATGTAGTATAATTACTTATACTATTTATTTACGTATTTATTTATATTTTGCTAGTGTACAGTTTTTCGAATTTGTCTTTTAACTGCTGTTTAAAAAACTTTGCTTATTTTGATCACTATTTAACTACAATACAGAAAGTTAATACATACCCAATTTTCAATGTCAACTGTCATGCTAAACCAGTAAAATCTCGAACACACTGCAGTTTGTGTTTTGTGTATGCCAGTGTGTCCTCCAATTGGACATGAATGAAACTCATGAAAGATCCTCCTGGCATCGTCCTTAGTTTTTATTACTCTTCTGGTTCCAAAAAAGAGTTCTCCATCTACAAAAAAAAAAATTATTTACAAATGTATTTAACCAAATATATGAGCTGTTAGTATTTACAATACTAACTGACCCTTCAGTCTGAATTCTGA
Source organism: Brycinus macrolepidotus (assembly GCA_037974445.1). Classification (NCBI taxonomy): domain Eukaryota; kingdom Metazoa; phylum Chordata; class Actinopteri; order Characiformes; family Alestidae; genus Brycinus; species Brycinus macrolepidotus. The sequence continues at coordinate 9,697 of JBBPCZ010094364.1, read as the reverse complement.
GGCATATCTTCTGAGGTTTTGCCTCTGAGCCTTGTCATATTCTAAAGGGTAGGACCCAGCAGAAATGAACAAGTAAATCTCTTCTCATTTCTTCTCCATATCTACGAATGTAAATAGACATTTTCTTATGAGTTTCAATATGTGCAGCAAACAATGCACATAATTTAGCCTATTAAATAACCACATTACCTAAATAGACTTAACATACCATACACATATTAATGAATTAGAATATAATAGTCTTATCACTCAGCATGAATGCACTGCAAACTGGCTAACTTTCTCAATAACATCAAATGTGTCCAATAACTGCATTAGGACCAAAATTTAAGGTCAACAAAATTAACACCAGGTTTACACAAGATTACCAGTACAGAGCATCTGATTAATCAAGTTAAATGCCAACAAACATGTTTTTTTTTTTTAATCATTACTTGAAACTAGACTTAACCGAAGCTGCAAATGCAGTAATTTTGCACAAAAAGCAGATAGCATATTCACGTTAAAATTAGCAAACATTCACAATGGCTTAAAAAATCAAGTATCCACTTCAATAAAGTACTAATACTTACCTATTTTCCAAATATGAAAATGGAGTAGCGTGAAATTACAGGCGTCTCCTATCAACTCCAGAAAAATGGCATTTTTGTGTTGTGTGCATGTGCAGTAACAACGGGTAGGATGGTTTGTCAGGTAGGATGGATTGTCAGAACACCAGGAGTGCTGCTCTGCGTGGTTTCGTGAGAACATTTTCACTGTGAGTGTTCTGGAGTTTTTGGAACTGTGTGAGGAACTGTGTAATATAGTAACTTCACGGCTGATTTTTCACCGAAGCCCTTTGTGATCGCGGAGCGTTTTCGCTTTCATAAACGTAACCAGGAGGAAGGGAAATCGGTGTTGTCTGTGGCTGCATTAAGGAAACTAGCAGAACGTTGTGAATTCAACAAGGTGCTAAATAATACCATCAAAGACAGCCTTGTGTGTGGGTTGCGGAGCGAGGCAACTCAAAAACGCCTGTTAACAGAAAGTGCCCTCACTTTGGAAAAAGCTATTGACATTAGTGTATCTATGGAGCTAGCTGCCAAGGAGGCTCACCAGCTCAGTGCAAATGGCAAGCTGCACAAGGTATCCACTGAAAGGAAGGGATCTCAGAACAAGTGTTATGGATGTGATAAAACAGGACATTTTGCAGCAGAGTGTTGGAGTAAGGACCTAAATTGCAAGAAATTTGGCTCCCCACGATAAACATTCACAGAGGTTTGTACAGATACTGCAGACTTCCCTTTGGAATAACCTCAGCTCCAGCCCTTTTTCAATGTGCAATGGAGCAAATTCAAAATGGATTATCTGGAGTCCAGTGCTACTTGGATGACATACTTGTCACTGGCAAGACTGAGGAGGAGCATCTGAGAAACCTAGATGCAACATTGCGGCGCTTGGAGGAATATGGACTCAGAGTCCGACAAGCTAAATGTGATTTCTTTAAGCTGTCAGAGTATTTGGGTCATGTAATTGACTCCAAGGGTTTGCACAAGCCCCCATCCAAAGTTAAGGCTATCATTGATGCTCCTAAGAATGTGAGTCAACTGCGCTCTTATCTGGAACTTCTCAAGTATTATGGAAGGTTAATTCCGAACCTCTCTTCTCTGCTTAAACCTCTTCACAAGCTGTTGTGCTGTGAAGAAATGTACAGATGGCCTGGAAATGGACAGATTAGTGTAAGAAAGCGTTTGTTCAGTCAAAAACTGCACTATTGAGATCTGATGTCTTAACACATTTTGATCCTACATTGCCTATACAGCTTGCTTGTGATGCTTCTCCCTAAATGCACTCAGTAAAGCAGAGAGCAATTATGCCCAAATTGAATGAGAGGTGCTGGAGATCATGTTTGGGGTGCGGAAGTTCCACCAATACCTTTTTGGTAGGAAGTTCATTTTTCTCACAGACCACCGCCCCCTCACCACAATCTTTGGGCCCCATACTGGCATGCCACCTTTAGCTGCCAGCCGAATGCAAAAGTGGGCTCTTCTCTTGTCTGCCCATACCTACGAGATTAAGTACCGGAAGTTTGAGCAACATGCAAACATAGATGGTCTTTCTAGGCTCCCTATGCAAACACATCAGGAAGAGCCACTACAGGCAGACATCTTCTATTTCAGGCAAGTGGAGGATGCTCCTATAACATCAGCTCAATTGAGATGATACACCCGAACTGACCCGGTACTGTCAAAACTGTTAGATGTGATAATCAAAGGGGAATGTGATGAGTCGCCTGAGCTTCATCCTTACCGAAAGAGAAGAAGTGAGCTGTGCAGTCAGGTTGTCTTCTATGGGGACGTAGAGTGATCATTCCACCTGTGTTATGGAAGAAGCTACTGCAGCAGTTGCATGTAGGCCACTCTGGCATGGTCCGCATGAAAGAACTGGCCAGAAGCTATTTCTGGTGGCCAGGACTTGACAGAAAAATTGAAGAGACTGCCAAGGGGTGCCAAGCATGCCAAGGACTTCTCTGCATGCTGCAGTCAGCCCCATTACATCCGTGGGATTGGCCAGAAAAACCGTGGCAGTGGATTCATGTGGATTTTGATGGGCCGTTTGAAGAAATGTTTCTGGTAATAGTGGATGCCCATAGTAAATGGACGGCAGTGTCTATGATGAGATCCACGACAACCGAGAAAACAATTGAGAAACTCTGAGAAGTGTTCAGTCATTTTGGGCTCCCTGAACAACTTGTTAGGGACAATGGACCTCAGTTTGCTTCTCAGGAATTTAAGAAATTCCTGGAAGTAAATGGAGTGCTTCACATTCACTCTGCCCCATTTCACCCATCGACTAATGGAGCAGCTAAACGGTTTGTACAGAGCCTGAAACATGCTTTGAAGGCTTCTCGTGCACAAGGCAGTCTCCACCAGCGGTTGCAGTTTCCTGCTGTCCTACGGGAATGTTGCACACTCAACAACAAAAGCAACACCAGCAGTACTTTTTATTGGACAGCAGCTGTGCACTTAATTTCAATTTGCTGACACCACCCAAGATCACAGATATTGTCCACTTTCAGCAGCAGGCTCAAGTTGAGAGGCGCAGGCAAAGAGACAAGGAAAGGACCTTTAGTCCTGGCGATCATGTGCTGGCACGTAGCTATAACAAACGGCCAAGGTGGATTCCTGCTACTGTAATAGCACAGACAGGCCCTGTGTTTTACATCGTCAGAACCAAGGAGGACACTGTGTGGAGGAGACATACTGATCAACTGCTTGCAGCTCCACCAGCATTTGTGGAACTACCAACCGAGGTCTCTAATGAACCACCCAAGCAGGGAACCCTGGTCGAAATCAAGCCCAACAAAGATCCGCCTGATTCCAGGGGACTCCTTGCTTCGCCTGTTCCTGACACTGGACAGCTGTCAAGGTGTACACCGGTATCTGTTCCTGCTTCTGCTAACAGGGATTCTCTGCAGGACCAAATCATCCGTCTGTTTCCTTTGAGAGAACGGCGGCCTTCCAAACGACTAAATTTATAGCTAGTGACATACCCAGAAAAACAGGGCAGAATAATCCCTGGGGTTATGTCAGGGTCTGAGTAGTCCACCTCATTCCCTTAGGAATGAAAAAAAGTTGAATGTTACATTTATTTTGGAAGCTGTACATTTGATTATTGTATTGAAACTGAAGTTAATTAATTATAGCAGTACAGCTGTATTGTTCAGTGAAGTTTATTTAAGACTTTGCTAAACCCTCATTTGAGTTTCTGTTGTTGTTGGGTGGCTTGCTCATTTAGTGGGGAGGAGTATGTTGTATATTCAGTATGAGTTCTGTTATACAGGGATCTCTTGCTGCCACCTACTGGCGAGATTATATGTGATATCATGAGAGTTATAAGTGAGACTGAAAACACAATAAAGAAGGATGTGAGTCCGCCCCAGCCACTCGCATCCTTCCGCCCCAGCCACTCACATCCTCCGTTTGATTATTGTTGTACCCCATAGTGTAAGTTGGAGTAACACTAAGGGAAAAACATAACATACTATATGTTCAGTTTACTGGCTGGCACTGAAATAAGGTGCAAGACATTCTTACAATACGGGATTTAAGCAGTCACAACATGAGATGTAGGACTGTAAATTACAACAATTTTTCTGACATTTATGTTAAAAAAATAAATGGTTATTCTTTGGTTGCTAGTGTTAGCTGAGGTTCATGTAAAATTATGCATCAGTATATTTCCAAGCATCAGAGATGTGCTGAGCTGTTATTGGCCTGTTTTTAGCAAACTTTTAGCTGAACTTTTAGCTGAGCTGAAATGTTTTTAGTCTGGATTTTAACCTTAAGCTTTACTTTGCTAAATCTGAGCATTTAAAACGAAGCATGACCCAAACAGACGTCTCTAAGATTTTTGAAGCCTTTTAACATTTTTAAAATGCTTCCATCAGAAAAGACAGCTCCTTGTTGATGGACACTAGACAGTCTGTCTAGCCCTCATCGCTGCATATCAGGCTCACCGCCTCTGAAAATTGGGTATACATACACAACATGGTATACAGAAGCAGGTTCACTGCCTTCCCCTTCCACTGATTACTGAATTTAAAGCACTCACCTTGACCTGTTGTTGTGGTCGGAAATCCAGAAGACTCTGTGGGATGACCAACAGTACAGATTTATAAAACGTGTTTTTCTTTGTCCTGTTTCGAAATGCATTACAAAACACATAACTGCAACAACCATTTCTGAACATTAAATCTGTTTTTATGCTGTCTTGGTACATGAGAAGCCACACTGTGTAATGAGTTCTCTACTGTAAGCATATTCATATTAGATCCATCATTTTCCATCTAAAAGGACACTTACAGGCTAACAAGGAACCACAAAAAATGCTTGTTGGAGCCATATAAAGTCATAATGTTTTCTAAAGTTTTTGGATTTGTTGGAAATATGTTTAGTAATTGTCTTGATGTGTATTTGGTGCCCCCTATGTCATGAAACCGTTTTGTGAAAGAAGGCGTGGTTTAGTTCATATTTTTTTGTGTGTGGTAGTAGAGGAAAGAAAAAAGAAAAAAGGAGTTTGGAAAGACTGAGCGAAATTGTTGTTTGACCGTGCCTATTGACATTTTGGACATTTTCTTATTTCTGTGTCAATAAGAAAACAATAAAGATTTTAAATGGACACTTATGCACGCGTTCATTACTAACAGTTTCACGGAATGGTGCAGATAGTGAATCCGCACCATAACAATGCTGATTACTATAGTGAGTGAGTAAAATCATTGTGTAATGTTAAAATAAACGCAAATAAAGAATAATACAGTAGTCAGAATGTTTAGTCAGTAAAGTTAGAAGAACTCAGGTTTGGTTCCTGATCTTATTGGTACCATCACATGGATTTGTTCAGTTCCGTCTACAGCATTTAATTTAATGGAGAGTGTAACTACCACTCTCACACATCCCAAAATCACTCATTTTTGTTTGTCTTTATTCTAATGTTTACTGCCTGGATTTTTTCATGTCATTTTCTCTTATTGCCTGAGACATGCACAGTTTTGTACATTTCAGTTTCAGTCTCAAAAGACCTTTAGAATGTACAGATTGCAATTGCACAGTATATATATGCATATATAATTTTAGAGTGGTATCTTATGTACTTTTTGTTGTATTATTCAACTTGTTAGTATTAGCAACTCAATACAAATATAAAATAAAATATTTAAAATAAATTGCAGTTACCAAGAGTTATGAGAGGTCTCAGCATCCTGATCCTTAAGTGCATGTCAGAATCCTTCTTCAGTGTAATTTATGGAACTGAAATGCACTGCTGCTGTCTTCTAACCACTTCACACACAAATGCTGATTAATGTGTTTCTTTCTGAGGCCTCAAAGATGGAGTTTCTGTTCCTCGTTGACTCAACACAGATAATACAGCTGTTCCACTAGAGTAACTGATACTTTGATTTAAAGGACACTTAGGTCAAAACAAAATATTTTCCATCAATGTTATCTGAAGAAATAAAAAATTTGAGCAAATTTTAGTTGGAAATCACTAGCAATTCTGTCTGACTTTAGCATTTGGCTTTATATTTTCCACATCCATGTCTAGTACATTCTGCAGGCATTCAGCTGAAATGTCTCTTTGATGAACATAAAAGAGGTAAGGCTTAAACTAATGCTAGATTTATTGTATTTATTATCCTCCAGCTCAGTAGCTAGGCTAACAGTCCGGATTGGACCACTTCAGTGAGGGGACACTGATAAACAAAACCATCAAAATGACATTAAATCTTAAATTCTGTCCAACTAATGATGCTGAGGACAGTGCTACATAACAAAAATAGTACAAAAAATAGTAACTATACAACAAAATAGGAGAAAATTTGGTAGACCTGACACTTCTGGGAAGATTCACTAATCTTCCAAGTTGGTAATGAGAGCTCACTGTTGTTTGCTGAAGTCTCAGAGCCTTAGAAATTCATTTGTAACCTTTTCAGACCAATATATTTGCATAACTTACTTTCCCATTTATTCCAGAATTTCTTCACATAGCCATGCAATCCCCATAGACAAACACTGGCAGTAGAATGAGTCATACTGAAGAGCTTTGTGACTTAAAATGCTGCACTGTCATATGATGCCACCTTTGCAAAATTTCTGACTTTCCAGATCTTCCAACAGTCAGTTGTAAGTACTATTGTAAAATAAATGCTTCTAGGGGCAACAACAGCTCAGTCAAGATGTGACAGATCACACAAACTAATAGAGCAAGTTTCACACCTAAGCCTAAGATCCCTATGTGCAATACCGAGCGTTGGCCTTAAATGGTGTAAAATATGCTGCCATCGGACTCTGGAGCAGCGTAACACTAGCAGTCTGATGGGCGAATCTGGGTTTGGATATCTAGAGAACACAATGTACAGGAATGTGTAGTGCCAACAGTAAAGATAGGTGGAGGTGGAATATGGTCTGCAGCTCCAGTGAAGGGTGATGTTAAAGGTAGAGCTTAAAAACACATTTTAAATGATTATATGTTTCCAACTTTTTGACAACACATTGGAGAACGAAGGCCCTTTCCTGTTCCTGTATAACTACTGTATATAAAGCGAGGTCCATAAAGACATAAACTGACTAGTTTGGTGTGGGGGGGCCAAGAGCCATGACCTCTGACCCCAGCTGAGCACCTTTGGGATTGGGTGGAACATCGATTGCGAGCCAGGCCTTCTCACTCAGCATCAGTGTCTGACCTCACAAATACCTTTTTCGACTGAATGAGTACAAATGTCCAGAAGAAAACACTCCAAGATCTTTTTGAAAGCCTTTCCAGAAGAGAGAATCAGAATCAGAATCAGAAAACTTGATTGATCTCGGAGGAAATTGCTTATGTTATGACTGCAAAGACACACAGAGACATATGGTCTAAATAAAGTCTAAATAAAATCTGTACCCCAAATGCTCATATAGATATTATGGTCAGGTGTTAAAACTTTCAGACTTACCGCAAGTAACTAAGGGCTTACATTTTCCTTGGGGTTGTTGGTCTGGTGATTCACAGGGTCTGATCTCTCCCCACATGTTTCCATACGATCTATAAACTGAACTTTTGAAACCCCTGTTTTTGGTATTCTCTATCTTCCCAGCTGCTTAAGAAACTGGGAACAAATTAAGGATCAGTGAAAGTGTACGTGTATATATGCATTTTTTTCAGTGAACTGATTGGTAGTCAGATAATGCACTTGAATATTAAAAGCTGCTGTTTATGGTGAAAAGCTGTGTTTATGGGAAGCTTCAAAGTAGAAAAGCTTAAAGCTTTAAAAGGTGAAAAATGCCTGACCTCAAGGTATATACTGAGGGATTCACACTCTATTCACACCATATTTCTTCTCCTTATTAGGACTTTCATCTCATCTATACCATTTTTCCACTTTGCTGCTGTAACAACACAAATTTCCCACCTGTGGGACTAATAAAGGGTTATCTTATCTTATCTTATATTATCTAGAAAGGAGTTGGTTGGTACCATGAGAGAGACACTGTAACATCTTCCTTTAACATCTTCTTTTTAACCTGTCTCAATAAACTTTGTAAAGTATAACTTTGACTCAGGAACTTGGGTATTTTCCAACAGACGATAAATCAGCATGGAGCAGTACGATGGTTAATAAAACATTTCTAGTGTTTATACTGATTTAGCCTATGAAAAGATAAAGTGTCATGGGAAGTTATTTTTGCTGCTTTAATAGCACGCTCTGCAAAAGACTTGCATGCATTCACTTTTCTCATTTGCAGAAGAAGTCACCACAAGTGTTTGACCTCAAGTTCTCGTGTAATGACGCTTCGGGTCAGCTTTAGTCTAACACTACGCTTCCACTGCAGCGAATTTCGCATTGCTGTGAAATTCACACTGATAGTGACAAACTGGTGCAAATTCACAGAAGTATTAAATAGAGGGTACGCACATGACATTACAGTGAGCGGAGGTTTACTGCAGTTACATTTACTGAGTCGCAGCACTAGTAAGGTTTTAATGGGAAAGAGTGTGATTCACTGTACGAATAGATTCAGTCTCTTTTTACAGACTGCCTAAAGCTAAAGAAAAGGGAAGCAAACGGATCCCTTCAGTTTGCCAAAACAACTGCCTTTAGCAGGGAAACTTAAAGAAGATCCTGGAGATGATGCACATCGATGTGTGTCAAACAAATGCCAGGGTGCAGCACCTCATTGCCAATTTACATTTTCTTGGCCTTTGGATTCTCATACCTGTCACTCCCCTCCAACCAGCCCGATAGTAGGTGATTCTATCATTAGGAACATAAAGCACCCCAGCCCCTTAGAGAGGTCTCAATATATGCAGAAGAGACTCTGGCCCTGTTAGAGGTGCAGGTTGTTTTAGTCGCAGTTGTAGTTTAGTCACATACAGGCAACTGAAACATAAATGCACCTCTGCTGAGAGAACTGCCAAATGAAACTATTAGTGTGAAAACCAGCTCTTCTTCGAATGATCATAGATTTTAGAAAATGTTAAATTTTCTCATAAAACAAGTCTTTTCCTTTTCTTGCAAATATTGTAGTTGGTGCCCACTTAATATTTGTTCAAAAGGACCTCTGCAAACTTTTAATGCACATTTTTCTACAAAAATATGTTCGAAAACACGGATGCAAAGCTGCAACTAAATCAATCGGGTGTAATCTCAACTGCTACCAGTGCCATTGACTCCCCACACACCAGTCCGCAGTGGCTAATAATTAGAGACTCATCTCAAAACTGTCTTTTTAGCTAAAATTTTGGAATCTCTAGTGAACACCCAGTTGGAATCAGTCCTATGAAAACAGTGTCCTGTCTAGCTATCAGGCAGGCTTTAGAGAACGACAGAGCACATCTCTGCTGTCACACTCGTTTGAACTAGTCAAAAAAAGCATTGTGTTATCATTTTTATTGACCAGTCAAAAGCTTTCGACACTGTAGGTCATACCCTCCTTTTGAGAAGCTTACAAATCTTCAGTATCGATAACATTGTAGTAAAATGCACTCAGAGTTACCCTCTGGACACAGACATCAGTGCGTGGCATTGCACAACAACAAATCAGACATAATACCTGTAATCAATTGAGTCGCACAAGGATCAGTACTAGGTCCAGTTTTATATATATATATATATATATATATATATATATTAGGGCTGTCAGTAGATTAAAATATTTACTCGCGATTAATCGCA
>JBBPCZ010094353.1:0-11186 GCA_037974445.1 Brycinus macrolepidotus | reverse complement strand
GCTGTGGTGTTGGACTTGCACTGCAGCACTGATTTGTGCTCCTCGTAGCCTTGCATGATGATCATACATTCTTCCTCTGTGAAGTGCAGTGATCGCGCCGTGATTCGAAACGGTGACTTGCGCTGTTGAACGCACCCCGCGCACAGACCGCGGTAAGTTCACTCTGACTCTACTAATCAGCATCTTATTGGGCTTCATAGTACCGATTAGCACCACCTGGGACAGCCTCGAAGTAGTCAAGTGCGAGTTCGCAATTTAATCGCGAGTGAAGTCAGACTTGGTTCAACGCGCTTCGTAGTACAGGCCCCAGGAGAGTAAAGCTGTAGCAGGTTATGTGTGGTTGAGGAGATGGTGGTGTAGTTCAAGCCATTCAAGTTAAGGCAGTACCAAAAAACACCACCAGAAGTTTTTGTAAGATCACCTTTTTGTTAAAATGTTTATTTAAATCCTAGTAATTTTTTTCGTGCCTTGTAATCTTTTGTGCATACTGGTTTCTTTAATGTCTTATTTTGTGCAGTGCCTTACTTATGTTGTATTTATAATTTAAGTTATGTCACTTTTCATTTTGGGAATATTTAAATCTAATACTTTTTGTAGGCTATTATATTGTATTTCATATATTCAGTTCATATTTTTTTGTATTTCTTTCATAGTATTTTGAATGTGCAATTGGTTTATTTAAATAAAAGAATGTCTAAGATTCAGTTTCTTGTGAGTATATGTACACTGGCAGTGGAATTTACTGCAATGCAAGGGGGCGCCACCTAAAATCTTGCCTAGGGCTCCAAATTTGTTAGGGCTGGGCCTGTGGAAAACACATGAGAAGGTGGAGATTTGAATATTTAAATACTGATGTTATTATAACTTCTTGTAAGGTGGGAAGGATCAAGGCTTTCTCATGCCCATAAAATACCTAGCTCGGGTCCAGATGGGGAGAGGATCCTCCACCGGACCATGAGGCTGTTTCATTCTTCAATAAAACAGCAAGCCACATTTCCCCGACTGCGTTTGCGTTCTTGACTTGGAAAAAGTTTCACACTTAGACTTTCACTCCAATTTTCCACGACAGGGAAGGCAGGGGGCGTGGTTTGTTGGAATACAGGTGGGATTTTGTGCCAGTCATTGATCACGTTGTTGGCGAGTGAAGGCTGGGCAGTCCAGCAGATGGCACTAATTCCACACTTGTGGTTTTCCAAGCCCAGAGCGGAGAAGAAGATCCAGGCCTCCGCTCCCACAGTGTGTTTGGAGGAAGAGGAACAGGAGCTGCAGTGCTAGAGGTAAGATGTTCTGCTCTGGTCCACTGTGTTCACAGCTTGGTTTTCATTAGAGAAGTGCTGGAGAATTGTTCTGCAAAATGTACGTTTCTGAAAAGGAGGAAAACGTGTGATGGAACACAGCAGCAGCGTTTCATCCAAACTTGGATAGGAAGCTCCTAAGCTCTTGTGTGGCGTTGCCAGATCTCACGTGAGAAACAAGACCAAAAGACTGTAAGGCTCTAAAAACAAGTAAAAAGTCTAAAACAGACAAGTTTACTTACCATAATGGGTATGAGAGAGGCCACGTGATCAGTTGTGTCAGGGGCGGTGTGTGTGTGTGTGTGTGTGTGTGTGTGTGTGTGTGTGTGTGTGTGTGTGTGGTACTGTGCTAAAGTCTTAGGCCCCTACGCAAATAGTTTAAAGCAATTTTTCTCACCGTGTGATAGTGTGTCCTACAGCAAAGATAACATTAGAATAAATGTAAACAATCAAGAAAGCAGTAAAAAGCATCAGGATTTGTTTTGTTTGTAAAAGTAGTTGATATTGTGTGAGCTGGTGAGGAGAACGCAGGTTTTGGTTCCAGATTTCTTCTCGGTTCCTCCAGCCGTTGTTTGGATTTGTGAAACTCCATCAGCAGCTCCTGATTTTATTTAATGAAGGACTGATTGAGTCAAACCAGGTTTCTGATGGAAACTACAAGTAATACTGGACTTCCACACTGAAAAACACTGGAAGAACACACTGATAAACATAACACCACTATTTACTGTATAGTGTTATTTGTAGTGTTAGTGTTTATTCTTTTTCATTTTATGGGTGTAACAGGTTGAAATATATTATATACACTTATGTATTAATAAATAATTGCACAATAGATCTAGTTTGTATTATAGTTTTCTTTTACTTGGCACACCGCTTGTGAGGGTCCTGGTAGCTCCTCCTCCTCCTCCCCTTGCGTTATCAGTCTATACCACCCCCCCCCCACCTCTTTCCTGTTTGATATTTTTTTGGATAGAGGTAGTTTCTGTGATATTAGCTAAAAATCAGTCTGAGAAGTATTAATATTCAAAAGTGTCATCCATTAGTTTATTTGCATTCATCTTATTTATATTTATTTTATGTACATTATTTTTTGGTTATTTTTGTGAGATGAAATTTGTAAGTGTACTTTTTATGTCTTTCTGTCCTGCCACATGTGGGGGGCAAGCCTCACAGTGAATTCCAGCCTTGTTTACATAGGCTAGCTTAACTAGCTGTGACACTATGTTTGTGGGCTGTTTTAGGAGTTAGAGGCGTAAATGTATGGAGGACCAACGTTTTCGTTTTGATATGCTTTGTGCAGAAAATAAAACTTCAGCGCAGCAGTTTACTTGTTTTTGGGTCATCTCTCATCACAACAACACAATGCAGAAGTTCACCCTGGGTTACATTGAGCATATTTTGTTATGTAAGAAAAAACACTCCTCGTCGTAACACTTTAAAAATATTTTTTCAGGTGCCTAAGACTTTTGTGTGGCACTTTGTGTGAGTGTGAGTGACAGAGAGAGATATCTTTTCTGATTAATAAGCAACCATTTCAAAAATACTTTAACTTGTTTTAAGAATTAAAACAAAACCTACTGGCCCACAGAAAATGAGGACCAAATAAATTATTGAATGAATTAATGAATGAAAATGACAGGAAAGAAGTTGCACACGACGAACTGACCAAGTCATTTTATCAGTAGAGGCAAATCTTTCGTGGAGAATTGAAGTAAGAGTCTAAGTCTGAAACTTCTTCTAAGTAAGAAATCAAACAGGGAAGTGCAGCGTAGTTGGTTTATTGAAAAACTTCAGCCTTGTGGTCCGGTGGAGGATCTTCTCCCTGACTGGATTTGAGCTGGGTATTTTATAGCCATAAGAAAGCATTGATCCGTCCCACCTGACCGTATTCCTCCTATAAGTTTAAATTACATCACTTCTTGTCTCCACCCTTTTCATGTTTCTACCAATAGATAAAAGATCAGTTATCACTAATTAATATTCAGCGCTCAACCCCACCATTGTCATATAGGGTCATGTCCTTGTTTTTTTGAAAACCATCTGCACGCGCAGGCCTCTTGGACAGTTTATGTCCATGTTGGTTCAAAGGATTCTTCTTGGCACTTTTGACATGAAGTGGCTTCGAAAAAACATTACAGATCCATAAAATCTTCAATGACGTACTTTCTGCGAACTCTAGAGCATTCATAAGGCTGAGGGAGATTGAGAATTTTGTAGTGTGTCTAACTGTATGAGTATTTTACTTAGTGTAATAGAAGTATTTCTACCATGTCAATCAGTATTACTATCATGTCATTCACCGTCGCAGCTCACTTCTCTGCTGCTCTCTAATGTGCTTCTCTTATGTTTATCATATTGAACAAGATCTTCATGATGTGCATGGATTTCACACTTACACTCACATTTTTTTTTCATTTGTTTTCATAAGTGACCCCCTGGCGTTGTTAGCCATGAAGGTAAAGGTCTATCAATTTTGTAGTGATTTGTATGAGGAAGGAAAGTTGTGGATTCTTAAACAGATTATAACATTCTCCTAAAACCTTTATATTCTTAAACTTAAAGAATCTTTTCAAGCACATTTACAAAATGGTTCTTTTTAGGAATTATCTATTAGGTTTTTAGGACACCAAATATGGTTTTTGATGTCCATGATTTCATGGAAAGAATACTTTCCTATTAAAGATTTAGATGCAAATTGCCCTGATATTCAGGGGAAAATTGAACAGATGTGAGTTTAGTCTATCATTGTGATAAATAAATAAATTCAAATGTAAAATAAAAATATAACGTATAGGGCAGGGATTACTGCAGGACATAGGTTGGTTACTGATGAAGATTTGAATGATCAAAATGCTACTAAATATGGTCTTCCCTCCCATTAACGTTAATACAGCATTTATTTTGTAATAGAAACCACAAGATGCATGATCTCTTTCAGGCCTCTATATGCTGAATGGGCATGTGCTCTTTGGCCTTTTGAGATGAGCTGGAAGGAGGCCCTTCCAAGAAGGCCCCAGACTTAAAGCAGAAAAATCTGCACTTGAGTAAACGTATAGATCAATCATTGAGTAAAAACTTATGATTAAGGACTAAAGAAGTTTTCCAGACTGCTTTATATCAAAAGGTCAAAGAAAGTGTAATTCAACCGTCATGAAAACAAGTAAATACGAAGTCTATATAAACACAGGAACCGTGGAGATATGAAATGGGGTCTTTGCACGCACAGGACATGCATCATCCATGAGGCTTCTGCGTGCACAAGGCATGGTATAGAAAAAAATAAGAATGTGACCATTCATGACGGAGAAATATTCATTAAATGATAACTGATCTTGTATCTGTTGGAAAACATATGGGAATGTGGAGACATTGGAAGGAAAGGTGGAGATATGAATATTCAATTATTAGTCTACTTTTCTCTTATTGGTGAAACACCAGTTAGTGGGTGTAATCTGAAAAAGGGGTGTTGTATTCTAAAGGTCTATATAACCTGAGTGTAAGGTCCGCTGGAGAGCGCATTTGATCACTTAAACAGCGTAGCCTCAACTTTCTGACTGCATTTGATTTTGGACTTAGAAAAAGTTTCAGACTTAGACTTTCGCTATAATTTTCTCCACAACATTACATACTTCAGTACAGGGATTTAATTTTATTGCCGTTTACAGAGCTACTAATGGTGGCATTGCAGTTATGTTTGCAGTGAGTAATAATAATAATGAGCAAGACAGGTTAATGCTTCTTTGTTTTTTGTTTCTTTTTTTAAATGAATAATTGAACTTCATTACTATGGGTCACAACACCTGTCATTATGGACTGCATTTAAATGAAACGACAATCTGTCATGGCTAAAATTACAGTGGGGTTTGAAACTTTTTAAACATTTTAAAATTCTTTTTGCGTAAATCATCAGATTCTCACAATACTCCTAAAAGTAGAAAAAGAAAATCCAATGAAAACTGAGACCAAAATATTATACTTGGTTATTTATTTGTAGCGGAAACAGTTCATGAGTGCACCATCAGGAGAACACTGAAAAGCAATGGTGTGCATGGCAGGGTTGCAATGAGAAAGCCGCTGCTCTCCAGAACTAACATTGGTGCTGGTCTACTGTTTACTAAAGATTATGGGACAGAAGATCATACACCAGAAGGCTGTTGGAAAAATGTTTTCTGGATGGATACAACCAAAATAGGACTGTTTGGTTTAAATGAAACGTGTCATGCTTGGAGAAAGGAAAATCCCCGAAATCCAACATAAGAACCTTAACCTGCCTCCGAAACATGGTGGTGGTAGTTTCATGGTTTAGGCCTGTTTTTCTTCATCTGGTCCAGGGTGGCTTGCTGTCATTGATGGAACAGTGATTCTGTGAACTGACTCTCAGGAAAAAGGGTCATGCACCAGGACAGGGACTCTACACAAGTTGTTCTACCGAAGAATGGTTAAAGAAGAATGAAGTTAATGTTCTGGAATGTCCAAGACGAACTCCTGACCTTAATCCTGTAGAAATGTTGTCTAGGATCCTGAAGCAAAAGGCTTATGTGAGAAAACCCGCCAGCATCCCAGAACTGAAGCTGTCCTATATGGAGGAATAGGCTAAAAGTCCTCCAAGCCAATGTCCAGGACTGATCAGCAGTTACTGGAAACGTATTGAAGTTATTGTTGTAGACCAAACACTAAAACTAAGATTTACATACTTTTGCCCCTCACTTTTATGTAACATTATATCAGTTTCCTCAGTACATAAATGGGTAAGTATACATTTTTGTGCAACGTTTTTAATTCAGTTCTTCTTATCTACTTTTGGGAAAATCTGATGTTTTTTGTCATTTATGAACAAATATTGAACATTCTAAAGGACTCACAAACTTTCAAGCACTCCTGTGAATCTACTACAACAGGAATTATTATCTGTGGAATTAGATTAAACTTATGTTTTTTCCTCTCTACTTAAATCATGATTTTTTTTCTTTAATCAGAGACTGAACATGATCATATAGTTGTATTTTATGATGTGTTTTAAATATTGTCTTTCTTTTACTACAGAAATAAATCACATCCTGGTGCAAGTCTTCTGCTCTGTGTGTCT
Source organism: Brycinus macrolepidotus (assembly GCA_037974445.1). Lineage (NCBI taxonomy): Eukaryota > Metazoa > Chordata > Actinopteri > Characiformes > Alestidae > Brycinus > Brycinus macrolepidotus. The sequence goes on along the minus strand of JBBPCZ010094353.1, from coordinate 4,802 downwards.
GCGCTCCTGTACAGTTTAAATTTAGTCTCACAAACACTTCAGTAGCTGCTGATGAGAAGAATACACCACGCTACTGACATCGGGACATGACATATGAGGACATGGCATCCAGAAGAAGCTCTCGTATTCTTAGAAGTAAGAATTCACAGAGACTACCACAGAAAACTGGAATTTACCTCTGCTCTGAATGTGGGAAGTGTTTTAGTCAACCGAGTGATCTCCAAACACACCAGTGCATTCACACAGAAGAGAAAACTTATCGCTGTCCAGAGTGTGGGAAGAGTTTTAATCAACAGAGTAACCTCCAGACACACCAGCGCATTCACAAAGGAGAAAAGCCGTATTACTGTATGGAGTGTGGAAGGAGTTTTAGTCGACAGATTAATCTCCAAACACACCAGCGCATTCACACAGGAGAAAAACCGTATTACTGTACAGAGTGTGGAAAGAGTTTTAGTCAACAGATTCATCTCCAGACACACAAGCGCATTCACACAGGAGAAAAGCCGTATTACTGTATAGAGTGTGGAAAGAGGTTTAATCGACAGATTAATCTCCAAACACACCAGCGCATTCATACAAGAGAAAAGCCGTATCACTGTGCAGAGTGTGAAAAGAGTTTTAGTCACCAGATTAGTCTCCAAAGACACCAGCGCATACACACAGGAGAAAAGCCGTATCACTGTACAGAGTGTGGAAAGAGTTTTAGACACCAGAATAATCTCCAAAGACACCAGCGCATTCACACAGGAGTGAAACCGTATCACTGTACAGAATGTGGGAAGAGTTTTACTCGACAGAGTGCACTCCAGCGTCACCAACGCATTCACTCAGGAGAGAAACCGTATCATTGTACAGAGTGTGGAAAGAGTTTTAGTCGACAGATTCATCTCCAAACACACCAGCGCATTCACATGGGAGAAAAGCCGTATCTCTGTACAGATTGTGGGAAGAGTTTTACTCGACAGATTCATCTCCAGACACACCAGCGCATTCACATGGGAGAAAAGCTGTATCTCTGTACAGAGTGTGGGAAGAGTTTTACTAGACAGATTAATCTTCAAAGACACCAGCGCATTCACACGGGACAGAAGTTGTATCACTGTACAGAGTGTGGGAAAAGTTTTACTCGACAGAGTGAACTCCAATGTCACCAACGCATTCACACAGGAGAAAAACCGTATCACTGTACAGAGTGTGGAAAGAGTTTTAGTCAACAGATTAATCTCCAAACACACCAGCGCATTCACACAGGAGAAAAGCCATTTCACTGTACAGAGTGTGGAAAGAGTTTTAGTCAACAGATTAATCTCCAAACACACCAGCGGATTCACACAGGAGAGAAACCGTATCACTGTACAGAATGTGGAAAGAGTTTTAGTCACCAGATTACTCTCCAAACACATCAGCGTGTTCACACAGGGGAAAAGCCGTATCACTGTACAGAATGTGGAAAGAGTTTTAGTCAACAGATTAATCTCCAAACACACCAGCGGATTCACACAGGAGAGAAACCGTATCACTGTACAGAGTGTGGAAAGAGTTTTAGTCACCAAATTAGTCTTCAAAGACACCAGCGCATTCACACAGGAGTGAAACCGTATTACTGTACAGAGTGTGGAAAGAGTTTTATTCAACAGATTAATCTCCAAACGCACCAGCGCATTCACACATGAGTGAAACCGTATTACTGTCCAGAGTGTGGAAAGAGTTTTAATCAGCTGAGTAATCTTCGTCATCAGCTGCGCATTCACTCGCAAGTAAAAGTGTATCACAGTACAGAATGTGGGAAGAGTTTTAGTGGACAGAGTGAACTCCAAACACACCAGCACATTCACACGATAGTGAAACAGTGTTACTGTAGAGTAGTGGTCACCAGCTTGTTTTGCACCACAGACCAGTTTCATATAAAACAATATTTTCACGGACTGGTATACAGTAAACCCCTGAAATTCGCGGGGGTTAAGTTCCAAGAGCATCTGGGTATTGTGGAAAAACCGTGAATTTGTGATGTGGTTAAAAAAAATAAATAAAAAAGCCTAAAAATGTCAATTTTCTCAGTGGAAACTCTAAATATGCTCCCAAAACTCTGTAATTTCATTTTAAACTCAGCTTAATACATTACCCTTAGAAATAATTTAATGGTAAACCCGTATCCGTACTGTACAGTGCACACTGAACTGCTGTCCCCTGCAGTGCTAGAATGTAAAATACCGATGTTACCCCTATACCTGTATATATTGAACTGAAATTCAGGGAAGCATGTTTTCTTTGGTATGCGCTGTCATTTTCTTTGGTATAATCAGAGTAAATACAGTAATAATTGAATTTAATTTAAGCAATAAAAATACAAGGCTTTAAGAAGAACAAAACGAAAAACAGGAGAACACTCAGCGAAACACTCGAGATAGCTTCACGCGGGACACTGTTCTGATGCAGGAATGCTGGACTGCATTTGCCAGAGATGCGTCACAGGGCAGAAGCCAATCAACAGGAAGGAGAAATGAATAACGTTCTCGGATTGGCTGCTTTCAAACGTCCCGCCTCTGAATACAGGGGTGTTTCACCATCCCAAGACGCGCTTTCTTTGTGTTCTCTTGACAGTCCCAAAAAATAGTTATATTTTATATGGACATGTAGATGAATTTACGTTAATATTTGTTACAAAATTACTAAAGTAAATTTTTCTTAATAATTTAGCACTAAAATGCATGAAAAATTATATATTGTCACGAAAAAACTAAATAAAAATGTGGAGGATATCTGCAGATTCTGCGAATTTGCGGGGGGTTCCGTGAACAATTATTAGTTAGGTTCTAAGAAAAAATGACTGAAGCCGCAAATACTGAACCGCAATTTTGCGGTGGTTTAATCAATAAAATATTTTTTATTCTGTCTTTCTGTGTGGCCCAGTACCAAATGACCTGGTGGTTGGAGACATCTGCTGTACAGAGTGTGGAAAGCGTTTATCAATAGATTAATCTCCAAACACACCAGCGCATTCACACAGGAGAAAGACTGTATTTTTGCTCACAGTGTGGGAAGTATTTCCCTAATCCAACTAGTGTCAACAGGCACAAATGCATTAGGAAGGGGACACAGACTTTTAACCCTTAAAACTTGCAGCGTATTTTGATGTTTTGCATTACTATGTTAAAACTAAAATATAAGCACTTTAGAAATGTGCAATATAGAGTGTCTTATATTGTTTTTTTCAGCACAACCCAGGCAATATGATGAATTCATTTGTTTTTTATTTTAACCAACTATATAAACATGACTAGGCAAAAACCAACTTTTTTTTTCCCAAGCAGATTTGTTAGATATTAAAAATTTGTTAGATATTAAATATTAAATCTGCCTCAGGCAACTCTGGAAATGGAAGCATCTAGGAACAAAGAGAACTCCTACAAACCTGTACACCATACAACTATCAGAGCAGGGATGCTAAGTGCTGAAGACTGTGGATATCCTCAGTTGTATCGTTACTACAGAGCTCCAAATCGCCTCTGCAAGAAACAGCACAAGAACTGTACATGAGAAGCATCATGAAATGGGTTTCCGTGGCCGAGCAGCTACACACAAACCTAAGATTACTAGAAGCTTTGGATGAAGTGGTGTAAAGCAAGCTGTCACAGTCTGATCGATAAATCTGGGTTTAGCAGATTCCAGGCGAACACTACTTAAGAGAATGTTAAGAATGCAGAGCGCCAGCTGTAAAGTTTGGTGGAGGAGGGATAATGGACTGGGGCTGTTTTTCAGGGTTTGGGTTTGACACCTTAATTCCAAAGAAGTATGATGTTAACACTACAGCAAGAAAGAACATCTTATGTAGTTATACTTCCAGTGTCATGGCAGCAGTTTGGGGAAGGTGCTTTCCTGTTCCGGAATGACCGTGTCCCTGTGCACAAAGCAAAGCCAATAAGGAGATGGTTTGATGAATTTTGTGTGTGGTGGAAAATCAGCAGACAGACGAAGATTCTTCGCACAAGACAAAGACTTTATTCCGTTAACAGGGAGAACCTTCTTTTCCGGGGCAGTCCCAGTTCAGAAGTGTCTCTCGAGTCCTTCACAGAGAACCTTTATACCCTCAAAATAACATACACATTATCTCACTAGGTTAGTTTATGGGCCCTCTCTGTTCCAGAAAGCCTTTATCATTTCTTAACCTTCAATAAAGAAGTGCCAGACTATCTCTCATGTTATAGTTCATGTTCCGACCCTGAACGCTCAGCGGACTGATGCAAAGAGATAATGCCCAGAACATTTAATCAAAACATAGGGTTTTACACAAAATAACACTTATAAATCATGTCCTTTCCCCTAACGGAACAGGACTAGTCATACAACTCTAATAATTTAGTCACCAAAAATCCCCCTAATTATCTTAACTTTAATAAAAATTCATCACCCAAAATATGAATTACCAACTGAATATTCTGATTATCTTAGTATATATTTGATTTTCCCTTACAGGTGTGATGAAGTTCTAGTGGCCTACATAGGGTCCTGACCTTTGAGATGAATTAGAACACTGATGGTGAGCCAAACCTTCTTGTCCTACATTAGTACTCAACCGCTTTTTTTAAAAAACCTGCGGCATGCAAAACTAGATAGGTCCAGTGGTTCTCAGGCCTGTGACATGTCACAAGGTAATCCTGTAAACTTAGTACTTGTTTCAAAGTGCGTTGTGAGCCTCTGTGAAACTCAGTGACATGTCAAGGGACATATATATATATATATATATATATATTAGTGCTGGGAAAGTTAACGCGTTATTATCGCGTTAACGCATGATTTAC
>JBBPCZ010094342.1:0-11187 GCA_037974445.1 Brycinus macrolepidotus | reverse complement strand
GTGGAGAGAATTGAGTCAGAAACTCCGTTACCGGACTGAGATACACTGGAACACCAAAACCTGATACAACTTCAGTAGGTTCCTGTATACCAATGGAAAAGTGCCGTAAGAGAACTTTAAGATTATTATTTTTCTAAATTTGCCAGATCTTCTGCAGCTTGCTTTGCCTGAGGCTTGTCAGACTGTTTCTTGTTGATATTAATGTGACTGAAACAGTTCCCCACTGTTTGGAGGGGAGACATTGTTTAATTTTGCTTCAATCAGCCGGCGTGGCCCCCCGCCGCTGCGAGCACTCAGCCGTGAACTCTCGCTTCCCCATAAATGAGTCAAAAATTTCCCAAACAGAGACCCGGATCAGCGAGGCTCATCAGGCATGTGGCGCTAATGTCATTTGTCAATCACAGAGAGTGAAGAAGTGGGGGGGAACAGCTGCATGGGGCCGACCCCCCGCTGACGAGTCACTTATTGGCAAATTTATAGCTTGATCTATGTTGCTTCAATAACCCGACCCCAACCCCACACTGGGAGGAGGTTGGGAGCTCCACTAAACCAGCAGAGGCGGAATAAACCCAGCACTGTGAAATAACACTGTGAAGGACTGTTTCCACCATTTATTCAGACTCTTCTCTCTTCTACTGTCTGGCAAACGGTATCAAAGGTTCGGCTCTGGCTCTGCACGACTGTGTTTAATGGGTTAAATTCACACGCCCCTATAAGGGGCCGATTTACTTTACTGTCAGACACGGGGCCCTGATGAAGGTCTAGAGGTGTCACAGTTTCAGGCCATCAGAACTCTGAATGCACATAAATGTCTAGTCCCTGGTCAACCAAGTACATTCCAGTGATCTGCCTCACTTTATACTGTATAAACTTCTCATATTACACTGTAGACTTTCAGTAGCACCTGCACTTTACCTCTATTTACTGCAACGACAGACACACCGTTACTCGATTTGATAAGATATAATTTAGACTCGCTCAGTGTGGTTCTATGCAAAAATCTATGCAGTGTCTCCTGTGCAAAAATATACATAAGGTGCAATATTAGTCATTCTGGAAGATTTACATCCCTTTCACATGACTGTTACATTACTGTATTGTCTGTTTACTATATAGTTTCTGTCATCCACTTTGTTCACTGCTGTAACTGCCACCTGTGTAATAATCATATTTATGATGCAACACTAGCCATTCTGTTAAGTTGTCAAGTTTATTTATATAGCACATCATCATACACAAAAGGTCATTCAATGTGCTTTACAGAAATAGAGAACAAAACAGAATAGAATAAAATAGAATAAGATAATAGGAGAGATAAAAGAAATAAAAGAATACGTAAAAGAAAATTGAAAGTGCAGTAGAAGTGCAAATATTTAAAAGAAGGTGGAGGAGAATAGTGAAGTTTTTAGCAGCTTTTTGAAGCCACAGTTGGTGGAGATCTGATATCGATGGGCAGTTTGTTCCAGCAGTGAGCTGCATAGTGACTCAACACCATTTCACCATAAACGTCATTTCACCACTCTGGTTCACGCTGTACTGTTACATTACATTACTGTACAGTGTTGTTGTGTCTATTTATTGTGTTGTTTGTATTGTTTCTGTTGTAAATTGCACTCTGCTGAATGTTGTATGTTCTCCACCTCATCGCACCATGTATGTCTTCACAGCTGCTGAACCTTGAACTGAATAGCTTGAACTGGGTAGCTTGAAACAAGAACCTCAGGCATCTCCTCCTTTCCCTTCCTTCTTTCTTCTCAAAGTGTCTCAGATCCTTTTGCCAATTATTCTTCCAATATTGACGCCAAGAACTGACTGTTCACTCACTGCCTAATATAATATACCCCCCCTCCCAGACGGTGGACACTGGAACCAAATCAGCAATGTTCTTCACTTCACCTGCAGTGGTTTAATGTTGGTGGTTAGTGGTCTAATCAAGGTGAGCCAAGGTAACTGGACTGTGGGTGTTCCTTGTTTTAAATTGATAAATGGACAAGGCCCGTTGGATGGACGGTGAAAAATCGTGATTAAACCTCAAGTCTCCTTGAATTATTATGGTGCACCTTGAAGACGAAAAACAATTCATAAGCACGTCCTTTCTGGAAATTTCCGGGGTTTGGTGACCCGTCACAATTCCCAGCGTTGCTTAATACAAAACTGCCTCATTTTCTCACTTTAGAGAGAAACACTATGTAATGTATAATAATGTCCAATTAGAAAAACCAAGATTAATGACCCTGCAGTCCCGGCAGACTTCTTATCCGTCTTGTCATTTTCAGACCAGAACTGAAGTTCCAACACGGCCAAAAGCCCCCAAGTGGCCGATTCCTCCGCCGCGGGGACGTTTGACACAAGTAAAGGATCAAACATGCCAGGCTGAAAACTCATTAAAACACTGCAAATGCATTGACTAAACTGGCAATATCCAATAATTATTTCAAAAGGTTGAAGGGAATTATAGTTGCCCTCCACCACGAGGATGTGGAGAGTAATTAGAGGTCTCTTTTCAGGCTTTCGGCCCAGCACCGCTCCCATGTGGCTTTTACATGTTCAGTGTAATTTGCTGAAATCCTTTTCAGTGGCTTTTGGCATAAGCAGACAAACACACTGAAGCAGGAAAAGAGAAAAAAACGACAATAACTGCACCTTCATGAGAATAATTACTGGGGGTAAACATCGCAACACTGTTAACCAGCATCTCGTGATTTGTTAGACAAATAAGCACAAATATTGCGATCCAGCACCACAACAAACAATGTAATGGATCAACTCATACTATTTTTATCTTTTTTTTTTTATTTGAGCAGAAAGGATAGCCACAGGTCTAATTTTGTTCAGTCTTTGTTTTTGTTGATTGTGACCTATAACAAAGGTCTGTAAAGTATTGCAGCTCAATTCTATCAGTATCATCTTTTAACACTGTACTGAAAATCTCATTTTCTCATTTGAAAACTAATATAACATGTTAAGGGTTTAATATCTCCAGAAATATGACCCCCAGTCACATAAGATTTGGTAGAAATAAACAATATTAATAAAATATGTTCTCTTGCTCTTCAACTTCTCTCTTCTCTCATTCCACTGGTCCATCACAAAGTCATCATAACTTGACACTGAAATTTGGTGGGGCTCCGGAGAGCGTCCGAGCGGCGGCGCGCCGAGAGAAAGAGCAGCAAACGGCCAGCGTGTAGGAGAACCAACACCGGTTCTAGACTGTTTTACACCGGTTATCAGAATCAGAATCAGAAAACTTTATTGATCCCAGAGGAAATTGCTTATATTTACTGAATTCAGAGTTTACTGACACACTCTGAGTTCTGAGGGTAAACACCAGTTCTAGACTGTTTCACACCGATTATATTTACTGAAATCAGAGTTTACTGATACACTCTGAGTTCTGAGGGTTAAATTAGCAAAACTTTAGAGTGGTTCTGCATGAAGGATGGTCACTAGGGGGCACTATAAAATGGCTTCATTTCCTCTGACTAGGAGAGATTACAGCAGAATAACTTTGTCACGCTCGGGCCAGGCCAAGCCTCATAACACCTCTTGAAGGTGGTTAGAAGGTTATCAATAAGAATTTCCGCCACGTTAATGTGGTATTCGCTCCATTACAAATCGCACTTAATGGATGTTGTGGTCGTTACGTGCAGCAGGGAGGAAAATGCTTCGGATATAAGAGGCCTTGAAGGGGCCGTCTTGACATTTTCATCCGCCTTTTCATTACCGTTGATTTGATCCTTTCAAGGGATCCACGGCGTCCACATATTTCACAGTGACGATTCCAGCAGAGATGACCTTCCTCACCTCGAAGCCATTAGAGTCAGCGACAAGACCGTCACAATACAGAGTGACAGTGAGACACCGTTTACAGGAGAACAATTGTTTCCCGAGGAGTCCATGCGTCCGAGGCGAGCGTATAGGAACCCTGCTGGGTTCTGACAAGGCCGAGTCTGAAACGGAACAGGGCAATTATTAGGAATAATAGGCCTCGCCAATTAGTCAGATACTATGAGCTGTCCGACCCTGCGGTGCCGATACGTTATCACACAGTCCTGGAAATTAGAAGGGCGATGCCAATTACACATTTCCATCGGCTTCTCCCAGTAAACATTTCTACCAGATCCAATCTTTCCACAGTATCAGTCGTTTATGGACCAATACGTTAGTCCATCAACATCCTCAATGAACGCTCCTATACACTAGGAGATTAGTCCATGAATGATCTAAATAAACACTCCTTTTCTAGGGTACAGGACATATTAGTCCATAAACAACCGCAATCAACGCTCCAATACGCCTGAATAGGAGATACTAGTTCATAAATTAACTCAATAAACTCTCCTATACACTAGAAAAGGAGATATTAGTCCATGAACAATCTCAAAAAAGTTCCTATAGGCTATAATATTCAGTGAGTTTGAAATAGAATAGGGCAGTTATTAGGAATAATAGGTTTCGCCAATTAGTCGGATACTATGAGCTGCAGATACGTTATCACACAGTCCTGGAAATTAGAAGGGCGATGCCAATTATACATTTCCATAGGCTTCTCCCAGTAAACATTCCTGCCAGATACAATCTTTCCACAGTATCAGTCCCAGTGTCTGCTGCATAACCTAGTAACAGTCTGTTCTTCCACATCACGCACTTAATTGGAAATCATCACGTCTCGACCCTTCGACTGGGAGAGTTTTAGCAACATGGGCCCTTTCCTCATCAAACATTTTGCCCTGCTGCGTTGCTAATTTGATTTTGTAACAGATCAGTTTTCATCTTCAATCTTCAGGTTGTTTGTGGACCAGTGTGGTGGACCATAAACAACCTCAATAAACGCTCCGGTCCACCAGGAGATATTAGTCCATAAACTACCCAAATAAATGCTTCAGTATTCTAGAGTAAGAGATATTAGTCCACAAACAACCACTCAAAAATACTCCTGGAATTGGACATATAAGTCCAAAAATGACCACATCAAACACTCCTTTAAGCTAGCTCATTTATGGAATTAAAATCTTCTATATTTTGAGGTAGTTTAGGGATTAATATTTACTATTCTAGCATACAGGAGCATTTATTCAGGTGGTTTGTGTACTAACTTTTTGTTCTAGCTTATAGGATAATTTATTGTCATTTACCGAGATTGTTTAAGGACTAAAATTCTAGCATATAGAGACGTTTATTGAGTTGGTTCACAGACTAAAATCTCCCATTCTAACATGTAAAAGAGTTTATTGAGGTGATTTACGGACTATTATCTCGTATATCAGAATATAGGAGCATTTATTGGGATAATTCATAGACATCTCTTCTGCAAGTATATAGGTGAATTTATTGAGAAAGACCTTAATGTCGGCCTGAAAAGATGAGCCCAATTACTGTGTCCTTTGTTCCAAAATGTGCAATTTAATAGCAATAATACATCTGAGCTCAGTCAGTTTCATGGCTGGCTGCCACTGGCACCTCAACATAAACATAAAAGTTCATTACAGCAAACATGTTGGATGCAAACCAAACACAGGATAAAAAGAAACACACACATTTAAGTAAAAATCAATCACTGCACACATCCTTCAGGCACATCTATTTGACAGGTCCAGAGGTCAGAGGGTCAGGAGCTGGGTGATTGCATTGCTGCAGCCGACCTCATGCTTGTGGGTTGGAGGAAGGTCTCCAGAGTGAATTGATGGCGTGAAAGTGCCTCGGAAGTACAACGGGCGGCTGTGGCCGGAGTGTTTGGGCAGGTAATCTCACTGCGGGCGATTAGGGAGCTCTGGTCATGAGCCCACAATCATCGGCCAAGCTACACACCGCCTGCGGAGCCATTCGGACAGTACAATCCATCCACGGACCCTATTAGCACCGCTGGAGCCAAGACTGGGGCAGGTTTGCCCCCGAGCTCAGGTGCAGGTGGCCTGATGAAAGCCACCTTCACAGGGTGATCAGTAAATCAATACTGCTGAATGGTGATGGTGATTGGAATGGGCTTCATATGGGGATAAATTGTCTTCTGCTTTTCCCAGAGGACATTCCATGGGTTCCTCAACATGGTGTGTCTGTCAGGGGTTGCATTTGTCCAGGTCATCGAATTGTCTGGTGGTCTACACTCATTTCACAGGACCACGAAATCCAAAGCAAGGCTCAGGTGGGAGTCTGACTGTACAGAAGGAGGCCGAGGAAAAGTTATTGAAATAAATATTTCTGCTACAGTATAAAGATGCAAATATGAGGGAAATGTATGTGTACTTGAGTACTTGGCTACTCTTTTGACGTATTTGAACACTAAAATCCCCACCTTAGTACTTCAATATTAAATTTACCATAAAATCTTGGTTTTACTGTCATTTTAGTTTTAAAATAACTGTAAAACCAAGATTTTACAGTAGTTTTAGTATTGAATTACCGTATAATCTTGATTTTAGTGTTGGGCTGTATGTGTTCTCATTATGGAAGGTATACTCCAACAGTAATTTTAGTATTAAAATACTAAATCCATGATGGTAACTACCGATCGCTATAGTGAGTGAGTGGTTCTATAGGAGAACTTCAAGACTCAGTAGGTCCTGTTTAGTTAACATTTCACTAATAAGGAGTTTTCATGACGTCTAGGGAGTCCAGCGGTGATTTAGGTGTTACTGCGGCACCACAGATTCTGTCCTGCTTAGTTCCTATACCTAAAGAAAGTATAGGAACTTTAGAGAGTACTAAAGAAAGGTCAAAACATTCACTTCAGCCATGACTTCCCCCAGTACAGACCTGACACTAGGTGGGGTTTATTTGATATATTTTATGTACTTTTTAATTTTATCATTATTAGCAGTAGTAGTAGTATTTAATGTATTGAATTTCCATATTTTTACTTTATTCATATTATTTAATCAAAATTCCATCTTATTATCCATGTTTTCATGTTCATGTAATTTCTTTACTTTGAGCTGCGTTTCTTGTATGAAAGGTGCCATTCAAATACAGTTGATTAATAATAATAATAATAATAATAATAGTTTCTACAGTTTCCTATTATCTCTCAAACACAGTAATAGTGTTACTTTGACCAGTGTGTGTCTAACCTTTCTAATTATTGTCTTTCCATGTCAGTTGTGTTTGTCATCTTATTATTTTACTGTCTTTTCTCATTTCAGTCTTTTCTGCGACACTTTGGTCAGCACTTCTGTGTTTGAATGTTGACCCGAGGCCGTCCCGCCACTCCATGGAGGACCTTCCACCAAAATTACACCTGACCTCCAAACCACTCACTGGATTTCCACCCAAACTGCCCTGCAGATCTCCGACCCTCAGTCCCGCCCACCTCTGCGTCCCGCGTTATTAATATTGATGGTCTTTAATTAAATTTCACCCTGGACTTCAGCCTTACTGCAGCAATGATCAGGTTATCTTCAGAAAATGACCTGCCAGGTGCAGCCAGAGTGGAAAAGCCAATATTTTAGCTCCTGTCTTCGTTATTATAAAAATGCGGTCAGTGGGAGGTGCTCCTGGTGACTGGCAGCTCTCAGCTATTACAGACCACATTTCCTTTAATCATGAGTGCACCCTTTCAGTGCTGTGTTTAGAAAATGATTTCTAGACACCTGGAGGAGGAGGTGGGTGAAGGAACTCTCTCACAATCAGGTTAGCTGATCTGCTAAAGCTAAATGTAATGGCGGATGAGGCGCGTAGTCTTTTACACACTGTAGCGTTCACTAAAGCACCAGTGATCAAATGACCAGACTTTCAGGACTTTACTGCACTGGCATCGATCAAGGAAATTATTATTATTAGTAGTAGTAGTATTATTATTATTATTATTATTATTATGGAACCACTTTACAATAAACTACCCTTATATAGGATTTCTAAATAATTTACAATCAGGTTGTTTGTTAGTTTGTAGATAGTTTATAAATCATTAATAAGCAGTTATAACAAGTTATAACAGTGGTCATACGTTGATGCTGGCTCACTATTTGGTAAGATCTGGTGTTTTAATGGTAGTAACATGTTAACAAAGACATGATGAAGCTGACAGTTTAACATTTGGCCTGAGAAAGAGACGAGATAAACTCAGCAACCAGCAAGATCTGAGATCTTGCCAAATAGTGAGTCTGACAACTGTTATAACATGTTTATAATTGCTTATTAATGATTTAAAAACAATCTACAACCTACAATCCTTTATAAGGGTAGTCTTATTGTAAAGTGGTACCAAATATCTTATTATAGTCTTGTGAAATATCACTACTTCTATCAATATTACTGATCTACAACTGATTTCTATTAGAGCAGTAACAGACTCCTAACCACTATTAGTGTTACCAGTAGTTCACTTAACTGTAAGTTATTTATCTATAGTATTTATACCCAGTATTTGTGTATGTAGAACAGTGTTTTCCAGAGTATTTCTGCAGAGTTTTTACTGGATTTATTTAGACTTTATATTTTATGTTGTTTTTGTCTCTGTGCGTCTGTGCAGTCGTAACGTAAGCAGTTACGATCAATGAAGTTTTCTGATTCTGAAACCAAAAGATCCAACCATAGCAATGCGGATTGAGATATCTCATCCTGTGTAACTGAGTTGCCACGGTAACAGCATCCAGTGACGAGTCCTGTCACTCATTTATTGATTTACTTCTCACCAAAAATGACCTCAAGGCTTTTTTTTTTTTAAACACCTGTCTGCGTTCACAGCGGATTTTGCGCTGAATCTCTCATCCGGTTCAGTTGGTTTCAAACTGCGACGGCACCAAAGTACAAACCTGGATGTTCATTCATTAGTGACTCGAATCTGGACTCGAAACATTTTTTGGTGGTCTCGGACTTGTCTGGGACTCGCTGGAATTTGGACTCTGGTTTGTTTTGGCTGTTGGTCTCAACTAATATTCCAAATGGTTTCAAGTCCAGCTGCCTTTAAAAACAGTGTTTCCCCGAGTAACATTTCTCTGTGGGGCCCGAGCACGGCAAAATTTTTGGTTAAAAAAAAAAAACTTGTCCATGAACAGCTTTATAAACAGCATCACACACACACACACAATTATTAGGTCAGTGAGTCTCCACAGGCTTGGTCTTAACTCTGTCTCTCTCATTTGGACTCGGTCTCTACTCAGACTCGAACCCCTTTGGACTCGGTCTCTACTCAGACTCGAACCCCTTTGGACTCGGTCTCTACTCAGACTCGAACCCCATTGGACTCGGTCTCTACTCAGACTCAAACCCCATTGGACTCGGTCTCTACTCAGACTCAAACCCCATTGGACTCGGTCTCTACTCAGACTTGAACCCCTTTGGACTCGGTCTCTACTCAGACCCAAACCCCATTGGACTCGGTCTCTACTCAGACCCAAACCCCTTTGGACTCGGTCTCTACTCAGACTTGAACCCCTTTGGACTCGGTCTCTACTCAGACCCAAACCCCTTTGGACTTGGTCTTGGACCTCTTTGGACTCAACTCAGACTCAAGCCCCATTATACTTGGACTTGTCTTGGACTCAACAAAGGTGGTCTTGACTACAGCTCTACTTATTAGTCATCACTGTCACTGCCAGAGCCAAGTAAACAACCATTTGTAACTTTGCCATAAATATTCCTGATATAAATGTAAGATCCCTGCGTTGTGTTAAAATAGAGATGTGAATCACAAGCAAAGCAATTAAGCTAAACCATGAGCTCTGCTTCTTTATGACTGGATATGTCTGAATGTAACTAATCAGGGCACTGAAACGTGGTCAAAAATGCATTAAGCAAAACATGACTCAAAATCTTCACTGCTTCATTAAAGACGACATTAAAAATACAACCCCACCAGCAGCGAGTTCACTCAGAAGTGTTCACACACTTGACAAACTGAACCAAATTAATGACGGTTTCATCCACACTAAACATGACCCCATGAGGCCGATACCTCACATTACCTGTAAATCTTTCACCCAGATGAGTCTGAAGAGGAGTCGCGGCTGCTCGGCTGTGCTGGTCGAAGACGCTCGGCGCTGCAGGCACATTTCATCCCTACAAAAAGCCGACTGTTGTACATTTTAGCACCTCCTCAAGCCACAGTGTCAGGTTTCACACACCCAACAAAACAATTTTGGCTCTTGGGGAACACACTGTCAGTCTCAGCACTCAGTTAGACCAAAACCTTTTTACTGAGGTCACACATGGAGGAGCATTTATTAACATCCTCAAACAACTTTGAAATCTTTGAAATGAGTTTATGGTCTAATATCTCCTATCCTAGCACATAGTATGCTTATTGTGGTCATTTATTGACTACTATGTCATATTCTAGCCTTTAGAAATATTAACTGAGGTCATTTATGGACTAATATCTCCTACTGTATAAGAGCATTTATTGATGCTGTTTATGGACTAATATCTCCTATTATAGTGTATAGGAGCATTTATTGAGGGAGTTTATGGCCTAATCTCCTATTCTAGTGTATAGGAGCCTTTATTGAGGTAATTTATGGACTAATATCTCCTATTACAGTCTATAGGAGCGTTTACTGAGGTCATTTATGGACTAATATCCTATTATAGAGTATAGGACCGTTTATTGAGGTCAATTATGGACTAATCTCCTTTTATAGAGTATATGGGCATTTACTGAGGGAGTTTATGGATTTATATCTTCTATTCTATATTATAAGACTGTTTACTGAGGACTAATGTCTCCAACACTTCATGTTCAATGTGCATCAGAACAATCCAGATATAATCCTGATACTCAAGACACATGAAGTGGCCAGGTGTAATCTCTTTTCTGACTGGTTCCCCTGTAGCGAATATTTACGGACTTCAAGCCTTTTTAATTCCAGAAAAGGGAAAATATGGGGCGATTAATATACTGAAAGGAATCACAATCACAGTGTAAAGCAGTTTAATAGCAATTCTGATATTCTGTCCATATTGTGCAGCCCTAATACACTTTTCCTCCATAAATGAATTGCTCTGGATCCCAAACCTTTCATGAGCTTTGGTAGATCAACAGCACTTTCCTGGTCCACGAATCGCTGCAGTTTCCACAGTTCACAAATTATTTTGTCCGATCTTTAACCACTAAGAGCGCTGATTGGCCAAGATGTTTTTAAAGGACTCATCTTTTACATTTTCCTTCTACAGCGGTACCCCGCATAACGAACGCAATCCGTTCCAGCGGCGTGTTCGTTATGCGGGGAGTTCGTTGTGCGAAACACAATT
>JBBPCZ010094321.1:0-11189 GCA_037974445.1 Brycinus macrolepidotus | reverse complement strand
ACTGGGAAGAACTGAATTACGGATATCTGACGTACATATCCAGTCTGGCTATTAAATGTTAAAACGGCTTGCCATAATCGGTTCAGTGGAGCATCATGGCAGAGGGAGAACGCCCCAAAAACGAAAATATAAAACGCATTTCACCTCAAATTACACAAAAGTGTAAACTCCCTGAAATGAGTTTTTGCACGTTGGGATGTCTCTGTTAATAAAAAATAATAAATACCGAAAAACAGCGCTGGGCCAAAAAGCCTTCCTCTGACCGTAAAGTGTGTATTAGTCGCGCACTCATTCTTGTTTCACAGTAACGCCATTTTCACTTCACTGCCGAAGCCCTTAAAAACTTTCTCCCTGCTTGTTTGTGGGTTTTATTTTCAGATCATAAAACCATCATAATCCACATCAAGCTGAACTGTGATCAGTGTGATGTGAAATATGTCATGAAGTGTGTATATAAATAAGTACGTCACGTGTTTTTGGTCAGTAAAGCCAGGTTCTCCGACGGCGATTTTTAAAGTATTAGATGTAGATTTTTACTCAGTTTGACTGAAAGGTCATTTAAAGGGGTTTAACCTGAAAATGCTGCAGTGATGGAACTCATATCTAATCTTACATCAGTTCAGAACAGCAAATGATCCTCATCTTACCTCCAGTCGACGCCACTTCAGGTTCAAACCGAAAGTGAATCAGACGCAGTTCTGCTGGGAGTCGACTCTCTGATTCCTCCTCTGGAGCAGATGGAGTCGACTCCAAAGCGAGTCTTTTGAACTGCGTTCTTTATATCGTCTTAAAATGAATGATTTCTGAGTTTTAAGCAGTGGGGAGATTTTCCAATATTCCTCTAAAATACTACAGTAAAACAGGTTCTTGTTAAATATGCCTGTGATTCCATGTGATTTTTTTCCCACTGATGTTAAATATTTTTTTCTTGAATCCCCCAGTTTTCCAGGTGTTTTAGCAGGACCAGAGATTTATTTTCTTTCCGATCAGAAAGCTCTGTTCATATCCAGACTTTCTCATGTAGCTCTCTGTTTGCTTTGCTTGGATGCTGATGGCATTTTATCAAAAAGAATCAACGATATCTTGAATTTTGTGTGGAAAAACAAAATGCACTTTGTATAAATATCAGTAGTATCAGTAATAATGACAACAGATCAGTTAAATCCACTCTGGCTCAGACAATTCATTAATAACTAGATGCATTTTTGCGAGAAAATGTGAAGTGTGATTGCATAGTTGCTGTAAAAACAGTGTTTAGAGACACAGTTACAGTTACAGTTATGGCATTTGGCAGATGCTCTTCTGCAGTGCAACGTACAGCAGTGGTGGTGGCCTAGTGGGTAGGATACTTGCCTCTGGACCAAGAGGTCATGGGTTCAAATCCTACCTTCAGCATCACCACTGAGAAAGACCTGAGCAAGACCCTTAACCCCAAGTTGCTCCAGGAGACTGTCCCCTGTAGTTAGGGAATGGAAGTCACTTTGGATAAAAGCATCTGGCAAATGCTTTAAGTAGTTCACATCTGTTCTTCATACCTGCAAAGCTAGACTCAAATCAACATCTGGTATTCACCAAGTTACTACCAGCTAAGTTACACACGTTAGCAAACCCTTTCAAAAGAAGAGAAAAAGTCAGAGGTTAGCAAAAACATAGACAAGAATGAAGATTTTTTTTTTTCATATATAGAAAAAGCAAGCAATAAGGACTAGTTAGTCCCCTAGGTGGTCCTTGAAGAGGTGGGTCTTCAGACAACGCTTGAAGACAGTGAGGGACTGCCAGAGGGAGTTTGTTCCACCACTGGGGGGCCAGGACTGAAAAGAGTCTTGATGCATGTCTTCCTCTTCTGTTGAGCAGCGGAGGTTGTACAAGCAGTGCTAGAAGCTCTGAGAGGATGAGAAGTGACACACTGCTTGATAAATGCCGATAAGTAATGAGGTGCAAGTCCATTCTTGGCCTTGAAGGCAAGAGTTAAGGCTTTGAACCTAATGCGAGCAGTCACAGGGAGCCAATGCACGTTCTGTAGTAGAGGCGTGGTGTGCGAAAATTTCGGAACATGGAAGACTAACCTCCCAGCTGCATTCTGAATTAGTTGAAGTGGTCTCTTCGCCTTCAGTGGGAGTCCAGCCAGCAGAGAGTTGTAGTAGTCCAGTTTAGAGATGCCCAGAGACTGGACAAGTAACTGCGTGCATACACACACACATACACACACACACCTTAACACTTGAATTAAACACAAAAGGTTAAGTGTGGGCACAGTCTGTAGAAGTTCCTGTAATGCTGATGTGGCAAAACGTGCACGAGACCTTTGAGTGTTCCTGCACAAACCAGCGTGAGGGTTCATGAGGAACAGGAGACATTTGGAGAAAACTGAGTCTTAACGAGAGGAAGTAGTTTATTATCCCACAGGATAAGCACAGTAAGACAGCAATAGTTATTCCTGTTTTTGCTGAATAGCCCCAGCTCATGGTCCATTGGTGTGAAACTTTATATATGGTGTTACAGAGTGCCCACATGAGCAAATTCAGATTGAGCTCATTTACTCTTTACCAGCAGTCATCTGTAATTATATATTTGAAAAGTAATTATTTCAAATACATTTAATTAAAATTATGTTGACACCAATATTGTGTCTGGAAAATCCCAGACTAGTTTAAAAATTAAAAACGTTTCACATAATTTGCTAATTATCTCAATTAAGATTTAGACAGAGAATCACAAAAGACCTAGTGAGAGAAATATATAGAATAAAGCAAGGATCAAAGAGAAGAACGATATTTGACCTCAGGCCTCACGGTTCAGGGGACATCAGCCAAAACCTAAAATGTTCCTACAGCACCATCATCAGACCAATGAGGGTAATTTCACTTAGTGAGTGCAAATCTACACCTGCACACCAGACCTGGACGCTCCACAATCATTAGTCAGGAACAAAAAGAAAAGTAACTATCCATAAATATTTAGTTTATACACTATAAAGAACAATAAAGCATATTATTTCCATCTTAAATTCAAACTGCATTCCACTGGAATAAACAATAGGATTTAAGCAATACAGCATTGTTTATTACCGTTTATAAAAAGAAGAAGCCTCAGACTAAACTCTCTCACCTGTTTATCCTAACCAGGGTCAGCGGACATTATAAAACCGTGTGTAGTAAGTCATATGATCCTCACAGGGAGACGCTTTCTAACTTGCTTATAATCAGTTTTAAGCAGTTTCTCACTGACTCGAGTTTGTTCTGCCTCCTGTCGGACTGTCCTAAGCCTCTCATCATAAAAACGCTTGTACTCAGTCAGTTTCATCTTATCCTGTTCATCCAGATGTTGTAACTCTCTAAGTTTCCTCTCTTTTTCTGCATTAGACTCGGCCAGTAAATTGATTTTCTCCTTCAGTTTCCTCTTTTCATCCAGAAACTTGGACTCCAGCTCTCCCTGTTGCTCCTGCAGTTTCTGTTCATAGGACTTCCTCAGCTTCTCCTCCTCTGTTCTCAGTGTGTGCTCCACATGTCAGTACATCTCACTTGTCTAAAATCCACCTGCATTTCCAGAAACCATATCGTCAATCTTCTCCAGGAACTCTAGAACCTGGATACAGTTGTGCATTGCTGTGTTATTAAAAACATAATATCTCCTCCCACATTGGCTAATGAGACCCTTCAGATTCTCGTTTGCTCCACCAAGGTATTCTTCAGTTGTGCTGGTTAGTTCATCTCCATGGGTGAAGAGGATCACGGTGCATCTCTCTGCTTCTTTCCGAAAAATGGCTCTGATCTTCTCCACAGACAGCTGCTCCTCCTCGGTGAAGAGGTGAAGCTCTAAGACCAGGATGACGGCATGGGGTCCTGCAGCTGTCATGTTAACACACTTACTGATCTCTTGTTTCAGCTTCTCTCAGACAGATCTGTGTCAAAAAGGCCAGGAGTGTCCACCAAGGTGATCTCCCTCCCAGCCACCTCTCCGGTCTCCTTCCAGCACTCTTTGGTGATGGACGATCCACTTTTAGCAGCTCCAAAGCCTCTCCTGCTCAGAATAGTGTTTCCTGAGGAGCAGAAAGAAAATATCTTCATCAGAATGTGCTTTCAGTAATTCAGGAACATTCATTTCATCATCAAATGCTGAACATGAAGATAAAGTGATCTCCACTGGGTGAGAGCAACAGTGTCTGCATGTTCCTCCCAATGAATGTATATACACTATATGACCAAAAGTGTGTGGACATGACTTTTTTAATCTTTCTAATCTTTCTATTGAGTTAAGATGTGTCAGAAACACCCACTGATAACAGACGTATAAAATCCAGCGATTGGTTCTGAGCTCTGCATGCACACACTGGCAGCAATTTTAACAAAGTTTGCAAACTACATCAAATTCTTAATTTAAAAAAAAAGAGGAAAGTGAAACAGTGATGAAGATAGACAGGAAATATGCTTTTATCAGCCGTGCCACAAAAACCCAAACGTATTTTTATTAGAAATTACTTATTTTAGAATAAAACCAGTCCAATATGTTGTGTGACCACAATGGTGATAATAAGGTGTGTGTTGATGGTTATTAAGAGAAATGGTTCAGTGGTATTGGCTGACTAAAGCAAACTACTTCACTTTGGACTTTGAATGAGTTTTAATGGTGATGCTACAGTATTTAAACTCAGACTGATCATCATGAACCTGTGGGATGTGGATTTAGGACTAACAGCGGGAGGTTTCTGTAATGAAGTTCTGAATAATAATGTGCATTACCTGGGACAAAGTGCTCAGGTTGGGGTTAAGTGTACAAGCAGCCCTGGGACCAGACAGGTACGGACTCACACCCAAACACTGTGCTGAAGTGGGGGTGTTCCCACGGGGAACCCCAAAAACAGCTGTGCAAGGCAGGAGAAAGACTAACCCGGGGTCAGGGTGGATAAACCCTTAGATAATAATGAAACCAGGCGTTGTTCCATGAGCACGAGACTAAATAGTGATCTCATACTGCCTGGTGGTGGTTTTCGTGTCGGTGCTGTAGATGACGTCATGCTCGCTAAGTTTTTGTTGAATGAGATTGGACCACAGTCTGTTTTCCTCTTGTAATGTTGTATTTTTATTTATTTAATTTCTTAAGTGCTAAAGGATGAAGACTCATAGAGGCCACTGTCAGGAAGAGTCCTTATGGAGACCGACCGAACAGTAAGGAACAAAAGCTTTTCAACTAAGCAAATTGTCCAGGTAATGCAGTGCCTTTACAGATAATTATGTCACTGGAGCCCACATTATTATCAAGAAAACCATTACAGAAACCTCCCACTGTTAGTCCTAAATTCACATCCCTCAGGTTCATGATTACCAGTCTGAGTTTAAATATTGCGGCATCACAGTTTAAATTTATTCAGAGTCCAAAGTAAAGTGGTTTGCTTCAGCCAGCTGATCCCACTGTACTCTTAATAACCACTAACACACCCCTCATTACTCACCATTGTAGTCACATGACAGGATGGACTGGTCTTATTTTTACCTTACCGGTATTCTAATGTAAGCTAATAAAAACTCATTTGTTTCTTTGTGACATGGCTGATAAAAGCATATTTCACCACTATTGCTTCCGGCTGAGTGAACGCTGGGAGAATGTCTGTCGCTGCTCTCTGGGTTTTTTTTTTTATAGTTGTTTTAGTGCTACTGTGCTGTTCTTCCACACAAATAAAGTATAGCCTACTCTGACCGCTTTATCGTTACTGATCGAGTGTTTTGGGACTATTGGCTTACATACCTGGATTTCATGCCACTCTCCCTTTACTGCCTGTGCGCTGGGTGTATTTACCTCACTGGTTATATTGCGCATCAACAATCTTTTTGTATGGATTACTTTCGTTTGGATTATTCTCCCTCCAATTTTTTTTCTTGTGACTCCGCTAGTTCAGTACACGGCTGCAGAACTTTTTCCACCTCCGATTCCACTCTGCTGAGCCATTCTTGATACTCTTGAGATGTATCGTCATTTGGATATAATCCGACACTGCTGTCGGAGATACATTCACCGTGAGTCCTGTCGAAATTGTAACTTCACTGGCTCAAATCTGACCAGATTCTCCTCGTTCTGTGCCCAGCGGCGCTTTGGGAAGCTTAGCCGGGCTGCAGACCACAGCGTTCACAACGTAAGTCTGAATTCCTGGGCTTGGTGAAAACCTGGCAGCAGCCCAAAGACTTTTCTGAGCTGAATCAGGCCGTGCCCAAACAGTTAATGTTAATAATTCTCTTGCGATGGATTTTACATCTTGTCCTGACAAGATGGTTTACAGTAGTACATTGACTGGATTGTCTGTCAGCAAGAACTGATTTTGCTAATCATAAAAACATGTATTACGATCACCTGCTTGTCCATAAGGATGCTCTTCTTGCTGCCAAATCTGTTTATTATGAAAAACAATTTAAGTTAACTGATGGGAATACTAGAGCCCTATATGCCACTGTCAACAATGTTATTCAGCCATCTGAAACCTTGTCATCCCAGCTTAACTCTACTGAACAATGTAATATGCTTATAAATTTATTAATGCAAAACTTAACCATATTCACCAGCATCTGACCACATCAACAAACATTATAGACAGCTTTTTATATCCAGCTTCCTGTCTGAATTCCTTTTCTGTCTTTAAACTCCCAACTGTCTCTAAAATCACAGATTTGATTCAAAAAGCCCAATCTTCTACCTGCCAACTAGAACCACTTCCTACACGTCTGGTTAAAGTCTGTCTGCCTTCCCTTTCTTCTTTAATAACTAATATCATACATTCATCTCTTACATCTGGTCATGTTCCTTCATCTCTCAAAAAAGCTACATTAACCCCGGTTTTAAAGAAACCTGGCATTGACCTCAATAACCTCATTAATTTTCTACCAATTTTGAATTTACCATTTTTATCCAAAAAACTCGAAAAAACAGTTGCAGCACAGGTGCATTGACATCTTACTGATAATAGTCTGTTTGAGCAATTTTAGTCTGGTTTTCATCCCTCCCACAGTACAGAGACAGCCTTGATCAAAATAAAAAATGACTTGTTGATGTCTCATTAACAGAGTTACTTGATCTGACTGCAGCCTTTGATACGGTCTCTCATAGTATCCTGTTAGACTGCTTAACTTACATTGGTTTCAGTGACACCCCCTTCTCCTGGCTTGCTTCATACCTCTCGGGTCGTAGTCAGTTCGTTCAACCCCTGTCTCTAGTGGTGTTCCTCAGGGTTCTGTTTTGGACCCTCTTCTATTTATTACCCATCTTCTACCCCTTGGAAATATCTTCAGGAAATTTGATATTCAGTTTCACTGCAGTGCTGTTGACACTCAGCTCTACCTGACTCTGCCCTTCCACCCTCTGTCCTCTGTTCCCTTGACAATTGATAGTTCCTTAGTTTCTCCTTCTTCTCAGGTTAGGAGCTTGGGTGTCATCCTCAACAGAACTTTCAAGCGCACATTAATAACATTACCTGGTCTGCATATTTCAACCTCCGTCATATGAATTGTCTTCGTCCTTTCCTTACACCTAATAGTTCTGCTATCCTTGTACATGCCTTGGTAACATCACAAATTGATTGCTGTAATTCTGTATTAGCCGGCCTCCCCCATAAGCTTCAGTTGGTTCAGAATTCTGCTACTCATGTTTTTTTCAGAACCTCCTCCATAAAACACATCACTCTAGTCCTTCTCAACCTTCACTGGTTTCCAGTTAAATATCGATCTGATGTTAAGATTTTGCTTTTAACATTCAAAGCTCTTCATAACCTGGCACCCTGTACCTTTCTGAACACTTACACATCTACACAGATCTTCCTCTTCAAATCTACTTGCTGTGCCTTCTGCTCATTTGGCCACCATGGGGTTTAGATCCTCTAGCTATGCTTCCTCCATCTCTGGAATTCCCTCCTAGCCCTGACTCTCATCCAACGTTCAAATCCAGTGTCAAAACTGGATTAAGAATTTGTGTCTGTGGAGACCTCAGGACCGTGTGCTGGATTTTATGTTAGTAGTGGGTGTGGCTGACACACCTGAACTCAGTAATTAGAATAAGAAAAAGATTTATGTCCACATACTATACATATACACTCATTGGGAGGAACATGCAGACACTGTTTGTCTCACTGGAGATTGTTGACCCAATGGAGATCACCTTATCTTTACACGATGAAAGTAATGTTTCTTAATTACTATATAAGTTAGTAATAAATACATGCTGATGAAGATTGTTTTCTGCAGTTATACCGCTTTGTATATTAAGGAGAAATTAAATGTTTGCTGTTATAAATTGTGTGTATAATTCCTTGATTAATCATCACAGTAATTACTGGACAGTTAATGGTTACAGCACTTATTGTGATTGTGATGTGTATTTTGATACATTTGATGAATAAGTATTTGTAATTTCTAACAATATACTTTTTGTTGTATTTGTGTCCATGTCTTTCATAAGAGCCTTATGGAAACATGATTTTGAGGCAGCCCACTCAGTTTTGTGCCACTTTATTCATAGGGAGCCCTATAAAATGCAAAAAAACCCTCTTCCTCAGCTACTATTTGCCCAACTGAGCAGAAATGTTAAGTGCTCAGAAGCTCTATGAGCAAGAAACTCAGTAAGTGAAAAGATATGG
Organism: Brycinus macrolepidotus; assembly: GCA_037974445.1. Classification (NCBI taxonomy): domain Eukaryota; kingdom Metazoa; phylum Chordata; class Actinopteri; order Characiformes; family Alestidae; genus Brycinus; species Brycinus macrolepidotus. The sequence goes on along the minus strand of JBBPCZ010094321.1, from coordinate 2,575 downwards.
CCACCATTACCTAATTAACTTTAGCAGCCATTTCCCTGGGTTGACACTGACCAAGTGTCATGAAATTTGGACTTGCTCATGTGGGCACTCTGTAACACCAAATAAAGTTTCACACCAATTGACCATGAGGCTGGTGCTATTCAGTAAAACCAGGAATAACTGTCTTACTGTACTTATCCTGTGGGATAATAAACTACTTCTTTTCATGTAAGACTCAGTTTTCTCCAGATGTCTCCTGTTCCTCATGAACCCTCACGCTGATTTGTGCAGGAACTGTCTCATGCAGGTTTTGCAACATCAGCATTACAGGAACTTCTACAGAATGTGCCCACACTTAACCCTTTACTGTTCAGTGTCAAGGTGTGTGTGTGTGTGTGTGTGTGTGTGTGTGAATATGTGTACAGTGTCTTCAGGAGGAGAGGTCACAGGCTTCACACTGTTTAATCTCAGTTTATAGCAACTTTGGCTTATAGTATGTTACCCAGATAGCTTAGAAATATTGTGTGATACTACAGTGGGGGCCTCAGGAATTGTCATAGCCCCAGGGCCCCGTCTGGTCTTACTCTGGCCATCCTGAGTCCCAGACTACCTCTGAGGACACAAAAAACACTGTGCATCAAGAGCATCACGGACTGCATTTTCATGGTGACCACACCAGCCCGTCATCACTATTGGAAGATTGCTGGCTCCTCCTTACAAGCTGTGCACAAGTTGTCTCATCCTGGAGACACCTGATTCCTGGAGGTCTTTCAGTCTGTGTATAAAACAGAGTTAGCTGACTCCACCCCCAAACAGAAACTTTACATACAGCAGCAAAACACCTGAAACATCTGTAAAGGTTAAAAAGGTTTTCTCCTCAAGTACATTTGATCCGTGATATTCATCCATGTGAGTCACCACATGGGTGCTTCTGTCCAACAGAGCAGCAGCGCTGGAGAACCTGGATCACTGACATTGAAAGGTGGGGAGATCGTTGCTTCCTTCCACTGCAGTCGCAGGAGTAGCAGCTAGTAGCTAATCTTATAACATCTTTAGCTCACAACAGCAATCAATACTCCAGTGGTTTGCATTTAGAAAGAACGAAGACTTTTATGAAAGAGTATTACCAGAGAGACCCACCCATGAGATTTAGATACACTGACATACTGCGTTTTTTTACAGAGAAACTCTACTTCACTCGCTTGCTCAACTCCAGGTGCAGTATCTTACAGCGAAGACCTGTGGTCAACACTGCATCTACTTCTTAAAAACATCTAAAGGAGATTTCTTTTCAAAGAGTTACTGAACCGTTTAGAGCAAAATGACTATCTTATAACCTTATACATGAAGAATTTACATAGGATTTACCAGCACTACTGTCATGTCTTGTATCCTGTCCAAAGAGCAATTTCGTATTGATTTTGTCAATAAAAACGTTTTGAAGTCTTTATTTCAACAACTCAATGTACAAACAATTTCATCACATGTGTTTAAAAACAGTACATGTTCAGACATTTGAAAAATAATAAAAAAAATGAAATATATGTTAAAAGCATAGGTATTTAAAAAAATAAATGCATGGTAAAAGTTTAGATATTTAAAAAATAATTAAAAACAGAAATACATGAAAAAATGACAACATGTAAGAGTTCAGATATATATATCTATGATAAATGAAATAAAGAAATTAGTAGTTAATCCAAGGAAAACGCGTTGCTACTCATTTTTTGGCCCTTTTTTCTGGAAGATGGACATACTAGCAAACTCCCCTGAAGAATCGATATTAAAAGAGGGTTCCATTAAACTCGAATCACCATTTTTAAAGGGATCCAGTTCTTTTCTCAAAGACTGGTGTGTTAGAAGAGAAAAGGGAGTTTTAATGTCATCCAAACTTTTTAGGAAATGACACCACCCCTTGAGTTTGGGGTGAGGCACAACTTCTCACGTAGAAGTGAAAGCTTTTTATAAATCGAGGATATAACTTGAGGATGCCCACTGGGTATGTTATATTTTTATTAATAAAGGGGTACAGGCTGCAGATATCTAAGTAATGAATCATTTCGGATTTGCACAGTAAGGGAACGCCATTGGTCCACCCACCAAACAACGTGTCTCTGTTTTAAAAAAAGACGATGCATCAACCCACTCATGTTCCCACATCATGCGCGTTTTGTAACCCACAGATCTGAAATACTCTAATTTATCAATACTGTACTGGTGAATCATCGTGTGTGGCTCCCTGTTACAGGGTCAACACTACAGGCAGCCATGATATAAACCACGTTCATTCCAGGATCATCATCTGTTGTCGGTTGTGCCAAATGACAACATTTTCTTTAAATCTTACATACTCTGACCATTGAATCAAAACATAAGAAACCTTTTAGGCAAAAATTATTTCAGTCCAGTCAGATCCAGCACTTTGAACCCACGACCTTCCGGTCACAGGGGAACACTCTAACCATCAGGACACCAGCTGATTACTAACTACTTACTTAACCCCACAACATTTCAGCCCTCCAACATTTCAGCCTCCCAAGATTTCAGCCTCCCAAGATTTCACCCCTCCCAATATTTCAGCCCCCCCAATATTTCA
>JBBPCZ010094310.1:0-11189 GCA_037974445.1 Brycinus macrolepidotus | reverse complement strand
ATAATATATATTAAGATAGTAATGAACATGTAACTAAAGCACGTTTCCATTTATATTTCCATTTATATTTCACTATTTCACTCTTAATAGGCCCATATCCTACAAATTTCTTGAATTTGATGTTTTTCTAAGGTCCACATATAACACTTGTGTGGTTTATGTTCCATAAACCAGAAATCGTAATTCATTTTCACATGACCATTTTCCAACCTCTCTTAGTTACTTTAAGACTCATAAATGTAAATGATCTCTGTTCTGATTGGCTGCGATCAAAGAGCATGTCACGGAGCAGACGAGAGATGAACTGAAACCTCGGTTAGACCAGTGTAGCTTGGTGCATGAACCCAATCGCAGACAGAGGCGAAGTGAGTTGGCAGAACCACGCGCTTTAGTCTGAGAACTCTCTGACTTCAGAGTAACGATTCCCACCGGAATCCGCGTTCTCACTCACACACACAGAGAAGGGTAGACTAGAGAAGATATGAATGAACCCGGGTCACTCACTGTACCGAACACACTTGTGAGCTGGCCAGGAAAACTCGACTCAACGACTGAGCGGTTAGATGCTGCCGCCATGCCGTTTAAATACCCAGTGACGTGCGTCATTTCCGGAATCCTGTGCACGTCACGATCCGGTGCGTGTGACAGTGCAGTCTGAAAAACCCTTTATAACTTAATTGTGAATGGACAGGGCTGCAGATACTGCCAACTAAATATATGGATATATATATTAATGGATTGGTTTTCACAAATTGAGTTCAACGCTAGGCTCAAAACAAGATGTTATTTTACGCTTGGTTCCCAGATATGGGCTCTGAGGAGTGAATAGTATGATTTTACACTTTAACAGTGTAACTTTTTTTTCACAACAGGTGCCGATTTTTGCACAAAAAAACAACAGTTTTTTAATGCAGTGAAACCTTCACATCATGTCCAATACCTTTTCTAACACTGAGAATGCAGAAAGAAGAAAGAAAAGGCAGGACACATGGACTGCCTGAGGAGCAGCGATGAAGAATCCTATCAGTTTTATTTTAAGTACTGCAACTAAAAGGTGCATACAGTGGATAACCCCCATTTTACAAAAAATACCATGCATAAACAGACTATGACACACCTAGATAAACAATTTAAAAATGCCTATAAACCGTCAGTGTGTTATACTAAAGTACTCACTGTTATTCATGGTCTTCTAAGGTTCTCCATGTATTTCCTTTAACCTCCACATTTTTATAGTCAGGGTGGAGCCTGTCATAGTTAAACGTTTTGTATGTCGCAAGCAAGCTGAGCAGCACTGCCAGCACTGCCAGCACTGTAAGGCATATTTTCTCTGATTATTCAGCCTGTTTTTTAATGCAGAAAATCAAGTTGTCTCTGAATAAAAGATTTGCACATTGCTGCAGTTCATTAGTTTCATACTCGATGTGAAGATGGCATTGATGTGTATGTGCTCGTTTTCAAAACTTGACTTTTTCATCCGTAAAAATCAGCTCTGATTTAAATAGGCCTTTACTAGCAAGAGTAATGAAAGTCATTTGCTGTAAGTCAGAGGATTTCGGTCCAGTGTGCCTCAGCACTGAGAGGTTTAGTGCTTGACACACTTGTGAATCAGCTAATTACTGAATTCTTTACTGAGTTCAGTTGTGAGTGACTAAGGACAAGGAAACCCTAAACTCTGTGCTCTTGTGTCCTTCCAGAAAACAAGTTTGACATCTTTGCTGTCACTGCGTGCGGTTTATTTGCATTTAATTTGACATATACTCTGTATAAACATGGTTGTCTCAGATAATGAAAGCAGACTTGCAGGATTGTTGTCTCTTGCTTGTTGCCTGGAAGACGCCACCTCAGCACGTCAGCCTACATCAAAAATCACTTTGTCCTTAAGAAATGAAGGGCAATGTTGATGTTCGCACATGAGAACAAGTCTCTTCATGGCAGCTTCTGTAGCCGTTCAAGAAAGATGAAGTTTAACCAAGGTGTGCCCGGGTTTACGTTACATAACGCATGTGATGACTGTTTCAGCACTTAGTGACTTGCACATATCTGCTCCAACATGAGCAGAGGGGGACTTCCCCCTCCTTCAGCCCAATTATGCAGGAGGTGAAGAACAGAGGGGCGCTCCCATGCTAGCTTAATGGCCATCCTTCATCCGTTAGGTGCTGCACCTCTTGTATAATCCTTGTACCTACAGTGAGCCTGCTCTTCTTCCTCCATATCCAGCGCAGATCATGACAGGAGGACCTGAGCAGGAAAGAGTGGCAGGACAAGTCTTCCTCCTATATTCCATGCTTTTCCAGTATACACTCTTAATAAAAATGCTCCGTGATGGACCAGTCACTCACAAAGGTTCAATGATTTGGAACCCTATTTGGAGCCATATCTACCCATTTCAAAAGAATACACAAGTTCTCATTCATGAGATTAAATGCAACATAGGCCTAAATAATGATAATAGAGATTTCATGGTTCCATATATAAACATTGCCTTTACTAAAGAACTCTCGAAGAACCCCTTTTAAATAGTGTAGACTGCGGTGAGGAGTGAAGGTCCTTTCCAGCAGCAGTTCAGGGTAAGCCCTTGGCAAGTCTCCTTGGTGCTCTACTGCTAACCTGGCCTGAAGCAAGAGACCCTAAAGGGTTAGCCATCTCTAAACACATACGGTGAGGATTATAGATGGAGTATGATAGTAATAGATATAAATATGTCATGGGTCACGTATAAAAGTGGAAATCTGATGTTGGAGGATTATAATACCACTTTCTGTCTCCACTTGCAAGTGTTATAAATGCTTGTCTTTTTGGCCCTGACATTAGAAACAAAAGCTGTCACTGTTTCCAGAGGGCGTACGGCTCAAGCATCCAGTTCTAAGCTTTGATGGCTCCACTGTTTATGCTGAGACGCTGCTTTCTGGACACGGCCTCAGTAGTATTCCTTTCTTGTTTAGCTTTCAGGTTAGTTACATGTCTGCCTGTGAGATTCTGTCACTCTATTAGGGCTACAAAAAGAATACTACTAAATAATTCCTATTATTGATTAATCAGCCAACTATTTTTTTGATCAATTGACTAATCATATTATGCTTTTAGCTGTTTCCTCTCACTTTGCCCTGTCTTGACACAAATTGAGAAGCAGTGTCTGTAAATCATCACAGTCATGATGTTATTTGTGATAGTAACAGTTCCACAAAAAACCCTGAATCTTGTGTCTTTACCTCAATGTTGCTGATTAGCTGAGTAGAGCACTTTGCATCATGGGTAGAGCCATGAAACTGTCGCAATTTCAAGTTTAGCTCGGCTTCGTCAGTTTTTACTAGATATAACTGAATGTCAGTAAAGCATTTCACAGCCCATATTGCTTGTTGATTTATATTCTGTTGGTTTCTGGTGAACCCAGGTTTGATTATTCTTAAGTAAGTTTGAAAAGTACACTTAGGGGCAACGAAAGGTTCAGAATTTGATGTGGTTCACACACTTCTTTGTAACCAGTGTGAAAAGCCATTTAAAAGTCGTCCAAGGTGTTAATTTTCTGTTTTGTACGAGCTAAAATAGAAAGTAACAAACTCTTAGCTGCAGTGTAAATTGAGTCGTTATTTAGCAACCAGTGTTCAGCTTATCATTCATTTCTCCTGGCTGTGCTCTCTAAAAGACAAATGTTTGAAAAGTTCTTCTCATATCAGAAGACACATTGGAAGCAACTTGCAAAGGCCATATCACGCCAACCCAGTAAACACCAACAAACACTGGACTGGTTTCCCATAAATGTGTGTGATTCTTGGGAGTTTATAGAATGCTCTCCTAACCTTCACACTGCTCTAGAATGCTGTCGTCCGTTCGTGCTGTTCTACTGTATTCTTGCAGTGGATTCTTAAGTGTGCAAATGTACAGGTAGACAACAATAAATAAGTGTGCAAAAATTGGCAGCAGCAAGATGGATAGTGTACATTTATATAACACATATAGGGGTATTTACAGTGGCAGCTGGGGTGTAAGTTGTTTGTTTCAGGTAGAACAGTTCAGGGTGTATATGCGTTGTGTTAGGAGCAGGAAGTTGTTCAGTTCAGGGGTGTGTTTGTGTGTTTCTTTGGCCCGTATGCTACAGAACCTTTTGCCAGATGGGAGGAGAGAGAGGAGGGTGTGTTAGGGGTGTGTGGGGGCATTCACAATGCCGGTTGGCTTTGCGGATGTAGCGTGTGGTGTAAATTTCTGTGACAGAAGGGAGACAGACCCTGATCTTCTCAGCTGTCCTCACTATCCTCTGTAGGGTCTTGTGATCCGAAGTCAACAGCATCCTCCTGAATTCAACAATGGTCACATTCAGTTAGCCATTGCACCTCCTCTCTGCAGCCCGTGCTCCTCCGCAGTCATCCACGGCTTCTGGCTGGGGGATGTGGAGACAGTCACGTCATTGATGCACTTGCTGATATACCCAGTCACTGACACTGTGGACTCCTCCAGGTTCGTAGAACCGCTGTAGGTTACAGCTTCCTTAAACATGTCCCAGTCAGTTCAAAGCTCAAAGCGATCCTGAGGAGCAGAGATCTCGTCAGGTCTGGAGGTGGTAGTCGTTTTTTTGGCTTTGGAGACAAGCCTCAAGGTTTTAAATCTAACGCAGACGGCTAGACCTAGTTCTTATATTGGAACAGTATGAAGCCAACTGCCAGAATTTTTCAGAAGAGCATAAGAAACCTACCAGAAAAAATCACCATGTCCCGGTATGAACATGCAGAGGGATGTCATTGCACGCAGACACAATACACATATTTATGTAATATTTATATCTGGCCTGGAGAGAAGAGGACCAGTGTGGTTCACATGAAAGTGGAGGCGATTAACCCCATGACACAGTGTTCCACTTCTTCAGGTCACGGCCAGAGTGGAGATGAAGGACGTCAAATGCGTTTGGACACGGTGTCACGCTGCGCGTATTCAGCTTCGGTTCTCTAAGGGGAGAGCCTTTATCACGCATATTGTGCTCTTCCCATTATCCTGACCTCTGCTGATCTCGGGTGAATTGGGAGTGGAGTGTTCCACTGATTGTGTTCAGTACTTTATGCAGCCTCTGGCCTACTTGGACATACATATATGGATGAAGTTTCAACTTCACATATATTTTTGCTTCTGCTTGTGCCACTTGGGTCTCCTACATCCAAAGATACAAAAAAGTACAAACTTTAAAAACTGAGAAAACCCAACAATCTTGGAAAGGAATAAGAGTGAAAGCCCACCATAAACATTATCTCATGCTGACTTGGCTCGGCCATCCCAAAGCTTCTAAATGTAGGAGGGTTTTTTTTTTTTGATGCTTTAAAATAGATGCAACCCTAGCCTCTCATCTGCGCGTGCCAGTGGGTTAGTGGTAGCTTACGCTCAGCCACACGGCCCAGCCGATCTTTCCTCTGCCTTCTTTCGGCTAACCTAACTCAAAACAGTGTGCTGTATTTATCTGGACCACCCTCTCGCCCAGGCATTGTTCTGTGCGCTGTAATTGATGTGGTCAGCCCTTAATGTTATGACGCACTGTAGGGCATTTTCATTGGTTACAGATGGTTGTGTTTCTGCCAATAAAAGCCACAGAAGAGGGGTGCTGTTCAGACTTTGCAGCAAAGGAGTCATTTGGTGGTCCCGATAATGAGTTAATCACCCTACTCCTCCTTTCTGGCAGGGTTCATAGAAAGGCCTATTTACTCAATGACTTTTTGACTGACACTTGCTGAACCGTGCCTCGTACCCTGGTTTGCTTGGCATGTTCTTCATCTGACTGTTTGTGAGCCAGCTTGTGGTTGCTTGACAAGAACTGAACTTCGTCACAAAAGGCTGCCCTAACTCCTTTAATGATGTGTCAGTTGAGACATTAAAAGATTAACGTGCAGTTTCCCGTGGACTCTACCATGCCAGTTTGAGAGGACTGAAAGTCTTCTTATTGTTCTTGGTTCTGCTTGCACGTAGAGCACTCAGTCAGGCTTAGACTGTCATTGTAGATCAGACAGTCAGCCATTCCAGAGTGCCTCCAGACCTTACAACAACAAAGGAAACACACAGACAATGGGAGTTTTTACAGTGTCCGGAGCTTTTATGGCTCAAACAGACATACACGTCAACGTACTGCAATTTATGAAAGGGAATTTGGCAAAGTTTGTGAGGTCTTTAAATGGTGGAGGCTATATGGGAGGTTATGGCTACACCATTTGTGTGAAATAACTGCAAGTAGATAAATTTTGGATCAGTAAGTAATTCTAGAATGACTGCATCCTGTTGAGGTGCCTCATAATAGAAGATCGTGTAGATGAAGGTGCCGTTTCAATAAGAGTAAAGAAAACACATTAAATCTTCTATAGGGGAGTTGACGTTTTTGGATTTTTTTAGAGTGCAAAAGAAGCTCATAAACTCCTACTATACACAAAAGGACAGTTTCATGGGTGTTAATGAACTGTGGCCCCATGTCGACTGGTCCTGAAAGCTGGATTGTTCTGGCTGTCGGGAGGTTCCTCTGTCACACTGTCCTGACACGACGTTCGCCTGTAGTTAAAGAAAGAAAAAGCTTGATTTTTTTTGTTGTTGTTGTTATTGCCTGAACAAAACTTTATCTCCATTTTTTTTTCGCTTATTTTTTTTTACTTCTAATTTCATAAGCCCAATTTAAAAAAAAGTCTAACTGCCCCTTACATAGGGTGTAAAAATGTCATGATTAATAATGGACATGCATTTTTTTACATTAACTTACAAGTTATGATTTATTTTTCTACCATAAAGTTACAGTTCTGGAGAGCCGAGGTTTTGTGCTGATATATACATATATTTTATTCATATTTAAATATTGTCAAATGGACACCAAAGGGTACTTTTCGACGTCTCTGTGAGTCATTAAATCATCTACTGTACTTACTTATTTGCAACAACTTTGTTATGCTATCTTACAAAATATCTTACTGGTTGTTAAATGTATTAACTTTATTCTTGGCGTTATATGGCTTCCTGTGTCATCTTAGTATCACAGATCCATTCATGATTCTGGACACAATAAAAATATCTTTTTTTAAAGAACTCCCTGATAGTTAGAAGCCTACGAAGCTGCAGAGGACGAGTATATGAGACATATGCTTGAATCCGCCACCAAACTGGCTTGATATGATTGAAAATATTGATTCTGAGCGTTTAAATGCTGGCGTACAGCTGTCTGCTTTGCCTCCTATGCCGTGCCTGCAGGTCGTCTGCTTGCACGTGGCCCTGAGCGGGAGCATGTGAGGAAGTGTAGAAAGACGCCGAGCTATAGGAATGCAGAATGTGTGCTGGCAGGCAAGGACTTCTCTCCATTTCCATATGTGCTGTGTTCACTAACATATAAGCAGGGTTGGGACATAACGGAATGCATATTTGGAATACAGAAATGAAGTGGCTATATTCAGCCCATGTTGCACTTCAAAAGGGCGGTGTTAAGAATGCAGTTACCCTTGGACTCTTCCAGGTTTCATCATCTGAGTGGAAAAAATTGTATACTTTTAATAGAATACACTGTATTCTATTATACTGTATTATGTTCTTTAAGTAAAATTGTTTCACCTATCATCTGAGTGGGAAAAAAAATCTTTGCTTTTAATAGAATCGTTACATTCTCTATGAACTATTTTAAAATCGGTGCAAAGAATAGCAGGCATGCTTATTAGACATACTCCAAAGAGGAGCTCAACAAATGAAGTTGGTGAAGAAAACGTAATGCTAAGCCAGTTATGTATCTCAGAGATGTGTTCTGAGTGTACTGTGAAGGTTGCATTTTTTTTAAGTGTTATATTGGAATATTCTGGCCAGCTCTGTGCCTCTGCCACAAGGTATAGAGAGAAAGAGAAAGAATGAGAGAGAGAGAGAGACAGAGAGAGAGAGAGAGAGAGAGAGACAGAGAGAGAGAAAGAGAAAGAATGAGAGAGAGAGAGAGAGAGAGACAGAGAGAGAGAGAGAAAGAGAGAGAGAAAGAGAAAGAGAGAGAGAGAGAGAGAGACAGAGAGAAAGAGAGAGAGAGAGAGAGAAAGAATGAGCGAGAGAGACAGAGAGAGAGAAAGAATGAGCGAGAGAGACAGAGAGAGAGAAAGAATGAGAGAGAGAGACAGAGAGAGAGAGAGAAAGAGAGAGAGCCTGATGTCAGGCCGGATGTGAGATGCCACTGACGCATAGACCACTCATACTCCCCTCACACACAGCCCTGTCCATCTGCTCCATTCGTGCAATGAGCTGTCCATGCCTCATCATATTATGTAAGTAGGACCCGAAAGAGGGAAGGAAAGGGGGAAGGAGAAGAGATCGAAAAAGAAAGGAGAAAGAAGACGAAAAGGAAGCAGCGGTACAAAAAAAAGGGAAGAAGGAAAAAAAAGACAGACAGAAAGAAAGAGAGAGAGAGAGAGAGAGAGGGAGGATGTATTTTTAGGAGTCTCCAGGCTCGTCTGAAACCACTTTAGTGGCTCGGGCAGCGTGCCTGGAGCCGCTGGGTTTCATTGTGCAGCGCGGCGTCCGCTGAGACAGGCCGAGCTTTGTGCTAGTGCACCACAGCCAGGGCACCTAACGAGGGGTTCCTACACTCCAAATAAAAGAGTGCAGCTGTATCAAGGCCACCCCTACTAAAAATAACACCACCCCTAGCCCCAAATCCCCCCCGTTTAATTAGAGCGCCGTCAGGATTCCTCCTCATTCTGCCAATAAGAGCATGATGTGGAGCGGACGGTAAACCATGACAAATAACAGAGAAGCGAGGGAGCGCTGAGCCTTCCAGGCATGTATACATGCTTTAGAGGAAACAATAAAGGTTTCTTCTATCATCTGAGTGGAAAAAATGTATACTTTTAACAGAATACACCGTATTCTATTATACCGTATTATATACTTTTAATAAAATTGTTTCTTTTATCATCTGAGTGGAAAAATAAATCTTTACTTTTAATAGAATCACTGTACAGCGGTTTGCGCTGGGTAATCTTAGTGGCTTTTGCAGCTGTATAAAATCTCTAATATTTAGTTTTAGTTAACGGTTAAGTAATGGATTGTATGCATATGTACCCTTAAAACGAAAGGTGCCAAAAAAAATGGTTCTTTACATCAACTAAGCAGAAGAACCCCTTTTGGTTTTTTACTCAGTGGTTGGTTTCTTTAACGCAGAAGAAACCAGGCCGAGTATTTCGTTATTCATCTTGAATTACTTTTCAGTAAATACTGAACTGGTTTAGTGACTACTTTGAAACTAAAGTATATATTTTATGAGTGATTAAACGAGGTGTGGACTTATATATGGGCCTTTAGGGTCAGTTTCCCAGACAGGGGTTAAAACCAATCATGAAGTGTGTTGTGTGTGTTCAGTGGAAAATCTCAATTCAAAGTCACGTGTAGTTCAAGACCAGTCTTTGTCCGTGTGTGTGAAACTGGCCCTCAGAATTTATAGAATGAACATAAAATGAGATGCACTACTTCTGTAAGCTTCTATACTTTTACTTTCTTTCCTCTAGAACTGTGTGTCCAAGTCGGTAACCATTCAGGAACCTTCGTTTGTGAGAGTACACTGTACAGTAATTTGGCCTGGGTAATCATTGCTTGTATTGTTAGTCATAACATGTGGCCCAGCGTATGCGTGCACTGTAATGTAGTTTGGCTTGGATAATCCTCAAACTTTGGTTAGCAAGACTTCAAAGGGAGCGTCCTGCCTGACCTGTAAATGTTTGGAGCATGTGTTCTGCTGTACAGCCATGAAAGGATCAGGCTTGAAAGCTTGAACCACGGAACCATGGGAGAGTTTAACTCCATCTCTGCTCTGACTGCTGTTAATATGTAATGAGGACGCCATTAGCCCTGTCTAATGATTCCATAAGCTGCTGTTTAATAATGGAAAACTCTGTAGAGCCCTGATTGCTGGCCTGGCTACTCACAGGACCGACAGCAGAAAAGAATATTAATGTGAACGCAGCAGTGTCAAGAATATATTTGGCATAAAAAAAAATATTTTTTTAAAAAACTAAGGAAGGCCTTGACCTTCAGCCTAGATATGATGCAAACGGCCCTTTTATTTCAAAGCTTTACATCCTAAGAACATCCATGGTGTTATTCACAGCCCATTAGGCACATCTGCAATACTGGCTGTTACAGTAATGATAATGGTATGTCTCCCCTTGACTTCACATTGGTTAATGTGTTCGGTGTAATTTAACTAGTACTTTTAGCTGCCACTATATCAGTTCTTTTTTCCTAAGAGGTAATCATTTCCCTGTGTAATACTAAAGCTAAACGTGCATTTGAACCCTGCTCGGAAATGCTGCTGGGTAAGCGTGAGAACCACGGTTCTGTACGCGGCCTACTTGGTTATTAACCTTTTTTTAGCGGTTAAACATTCTCCATTCCTCAAACTCCATTCTTTTTTTTTTTTCCATTACAGCATCTATATTATCGGTACTGTGCTGTTCAGTGTTCACTCTGTTCACAAACAGTTAAATAAATGGAGTCAGTCTATATGGGAGTGATGCTGTTAGTGCTGTTTGGTCTGCAGCAGTGGGTCAATAAAGTGTTTCACCCCTCACTGCCGCACCGTGTCAGGCACTTTTATTCAGTGCATCAGCAACAGACACTGATAGAAAGCAATTACAGGGGTCAGAGGTGAAGTTATTAGCAGTAATTATGGGTAGCGGGGCCGCTAATTGTCTGTGGCACGCTCAGACGAGGTCACTGGACATTACCTCTGTGTCAGATTCCTGATATGAAGGACTCTGTATCTCTGGTCAGAGAACACATTTACAGAATTTCCTGTTACATCCTCAGACATAGTGGTTGAGCCAAGACAACTGGAGTCCAAATTTCGTTTCTTCAGTTTTGCTTTAGAGCAATGAGGCAAAACTAAGAAGTCAAACATCATTTGCGTTAATACATCCCCAAAACTTCTCTCAAACTACATCCAGCTCTTCATGAAGGTGCACAGAGGTTCATCCACACTGGGAAGTTTTGTCTGTTTTTATAGCTCACACCAAGTCACACGGTGTCTTGAACCACATCGACAAGTCTTCACCTTAATGAAGGGCTGGATGCGGGCTGAGTGAAGTTTTTGAGATGGACATATATATATATATACAGCTCTGGAAAAAAATAAGAGAGAACTGCAAAAATGTTCAGTTTCTCAGGTTTTATCTTTTATAGGTGCAAGTATTGAACTGAACAGCTTTGCCTTAGTT
>JBBPCZ010094300.1:0-11189 GCA_037974445.1 Brycinus macrolepidotus | reverse complement strand
AGTATACTGGTGGTGCTGAATGCTGAGTGGTTGGAACTCCTTTATCTAGGCTCCTTGTATCTTTAGGCACTTTGTGGGCTGTCACAGTAAAACATTTGTTCCATTTCTTTAATTTCATCTGCTCAATATGTCAAAGATAAGACAGTTTGATAGGCATTAAATAGTATTTTTTCACCAATAAGGTGATTCAAAGCAAAATATAAAGAAATAAGGATGGCTGAAGACAGTACCGTACATAATGTATAAATGGGCTGTTTCCATTTGGTCTAGTTATTTTCTCAGTCACAAAATCTGTATGAGGGCAAACAGCTGTCATAAAGCACCACAGTACCACAAAGTCCTCGACACCAATGAACTTAACCTTTGCTCTGATGACGGTTCATGTAAATATACTGCTTCATATTTTTGTTAAATTGATAAATCTGACCGAAAGAAAACTCAAGCTACCAAAACCCAGCTTATACACTAGTCACATCTCTGATTCCATTAATTTAGTCTCAAATTAGATCTGTTTCCAAACCTTTAGAGAGTTTTTTTTTTTTTCAGTGCAGCTACAGTTCAAATGTGAGGAACCTCCAACCTTCACACCTACACAATGCACACACAAATTCTGCCATGAAGCTGCATGGTAACGCTCAGTGTTTGAAACGACAGGAAATAAATAAGCCGCTTGAAAAAGAGAAAAAAAAAGCCAACGGAAACCAAATGCCAGCCCATGCACATAGCCTCTTTTCTATTTTAGATGTTTCAGACCCTGGCATTGGACATCTACTTTTTTGGCAGTGATTCTCCAAGCATATGCCCTTACTGAGATTATAAAACACTAAAGACAACGTGATTTATACTTTCAGTTTGATCTGCTGCATGTATAAAGTCATGTTAACATATTTTATCAAAGTTTAATCCTGTCTGTAAAAGAAGTACTGGCCATTTTATAAGGTGTCTAATTATTCTGTATTCCAGTAATGAAATGTTTTATATATGGTTACTTGATTAAACACTAAAGTATCATGGGCCATTATAATGCCCTTGTATTGCTCTTTTTAATGCTCTTGTTTGTGAACCAGTTACTACTCTCAATAACTAATGTGAACATGGCATTTTCAATAGCACTTATTAAGCCTTATGAAGCCAGTAGGTAGTAAATAAATTGCTGTTAATTGCTATTAAGTGGTAATAATGACTTTATTAAGCTTTTACTAATGGTTGGACCCTTTTATTTTGCATCACAATCTCCAGCAGTTCCATAGCAGTTCCCTTATTAAGCCTTATTAAGTCAACAGCTGGTAACTAACTTCAGAACTGACTGCCCATTTCACTAATTTACTTAATTTTTGCTTAATGGAGTAATCAGCAGGGTTATTACCAACTCTTGGCTTCATTTGGGCATTATAAATTCTTAAATCATCCTGATTACTGGCTAATAAAATAGTAATTAGCAGTAGCCAGTTACCATTACTGGGTTATAAAGCTTTATAAGGGGGTTACAAATACATTATAATGGCCCCCACCCTCTCCAAACTGAGGTGTTACCTTTTTTAATGTTTTATGACTGTTTTCTCAAACCAAACCTAATGAGGCCTGACATTACCCCATCTCCCAGCCAGCTCAACCTAAGACCAGACTCCTACCCAGACATCTTCTGAAAAAGCACCATTTCTCCACCTTCCATCGTCCAGAGCTTTAGTGGTTGCCAGGTCATTTGAAATACTAGGCCAGAAAAGAAGACAGAAACAAAAAAACTAGAACCTACCTGATCCTCTACTGACAGAAAGGCCTATGCAGTCTTTAGATAGTCCCTCAGTCAAAGAATGCTTGAGAAAAAATTGTGTGTGTAAGTAAGCCTCAAATTAAGAGGAAGTGCGAGTGTCTCACGTGGTGAATGCAAACTTTTCACTCGAGGCCTGTTAGTGGCTGCAGGCACAGAAACTTTTGTCTTCACCACTTCCTGAACCCTGCACCTACACTTTCTTTTCACAAGATGGTAGCGGGGGAGCGGATTCAGGGTTACCACTGATGGAGAGCCTTAAAGTGATGATGATGATGATGATGATAATGATGATGATGATGATGACGATGATCCAATTCAGAGAAAAAAGATGGCAATATCAATCAATACAGATCTTCTAAGATCTTTTCAAATCATCTGGAAGGTCCTGCACACTTCTATATTATGAAGAAAGTGGAGAAAATTTATACTTTGCTGCAATGCAAATACGTCATAGCACCAACACTGGGTCATTTCTTTCAAAATGTTACTTCTGGTGCCTTAGACGACCCAAAAATGGTCTGAAACAGATTTTCAATTCAAGAACTTCCAAATAAGGAGTGTGTTCACAACGAGGAGCTCATACTTGACGTGTTTAAAAATACCAATAAGCTCACCTTCCGTCTCCCTTCCTACCGCTACAGGAAACAGCATGAGAGCCCACAGAGGGTTCCCATGAGCTTTCAGAAGAGGCTCTATGTTCTGTGGAACTGCTAGCATCCTCTCGTCTTCAGTTTCACAGGTTTTTCTCAAAGCAGGTTTCCCATAGCTTAGTGAGGTCAATGGTTTGTACCTTCCTCGTTCTTGCGCAGGCTTCATTTCTCTTTGTCTCATTAGAAATAAATCATCATCTTATTTGGAGATTATTGACGCCTGGCTTGTTTCTCTTAAATAAGGAACAAAAGAAAAAATTAAATCAAGACAGAAGTTCTTCTGCTGTTCTCCTCAGCTTCTCAGTTTTCTTCTCTTTCACATCCTTATGGATCTCAAATTGTCTGACTTTGGTAGCTGAGACTTGAATTTGATCACAAAGACAAATTTCAGCTCATTTATAAGCCGGCCGAGTTTTCTTTAGGATCTTCTAGTTTGTCTGAAGATCTGATGATCTGAGACAAATAAAGATCAGAGCAGTGAGAGAAAAGAAAGAGCATTTTAAGATCTTAAATTGGGATCGGTCTGAAAATCTCATACTGATGTTAAACTGAGCTCAGTTATGTCTACGAGAAATAACCTGGACAAAGAAGATCTTATTCTGAATTTTTGTTCTGGGTCGGTTCTCACCAATGTTAAGTAGTTAACAGAGAAATCTGAGAGGCCTGATCTCATCACATGTGTGTTGTAGATACAGGTGTGTTGGTTAGTTCAAATAGGAGAGCCAGAAAGAGATGGAATTGGGGAAAGATTGTACAGTGCATGGTTTTTATTGGATTTTATTTAGTTAGTTTAGGCCAGGGGTGTCCAAACCTTTTGCAAAGAGGGCCAAATTTGATAAAGTGAAGATGCCCGGGGGCCAATACTTCCTTCTGACACTTTTTAACCACAAAAGTTACATGAAAATACATACTGTTATAAAACAATTTTCATTGTCACAATTACCTTCATTTTTTAAATGGCAATGTAACCAAATATAAGTCACTCAGGCAGATGTGAACAACTCTAAAAACACAATTCTGCCTTTCATTTATATCTGGAGAGTCAGATAACATTGAACAAACTGTATAGAATACCTTAAATTTCAAGAGTTTAGTAATATAAGTGCCATAAGTCCAAGTTCATTAGTGTGCTTTAGGCTTTTCACTGTTAATTAATAGTGGCAGATGTTACCGTTCAAAACACTCAATTGCAGTCGCCATGGCAGAAATGAGTGGAGAAGGGTTTGCGGCACGGATGCAGGGCCAGATAACATTAGGATGGTGCTGCCAGCGTGTGGTGAAAGGAGGAATTACATTTTTTAAGTTTTAAGATTTATTCTGACAGAGCAAGCGAGCCATAAATAACACATTATAAGACCGAAGCTGCAGGCCGTATGAAATGTGACAGTGGGCCGTGACTGGCCCACGGGCTGGACTTTGGACATGCCTGGTTTAGGCCATCCTCCTGATTTATCAATGTTTTGTTGGCCAAGATTTGGAATCCTGCACAGAGGCAGTAAAACTCAAATAACATTGGAAATCATGGAGGTCACAGGAGATCTTATGAAAATGTAAAGGAGACATTCTGGGAATCATAGAGACGTCAACAAGTCTCAGAAAAAGTACCGATGTCATGAACATCTCAAGAATCAGAATCAGAAAACTTTACTGCTCCTGGAGGAAATTGCTTATGTTATGACTGATCAGACACAAAAACAAGAACAATATAAACATAAAGACAAAATAAAACCAAATAAAAACTCTGCAGGAATGCACGATGCTCTATACACAAATGCTGGGGTATAAATACTATAAATAAATAACTTACAGTTAAGTGAATTACTAGTAACACAAATAGTGGTAAGGGGTCTGTTACTGCATGTAATAGAGATCTGTAGTAGATCAGTAATATTGATATAAGTAGTGATATTTCACATAGTAAGACTATTGTATATAATAACATTGCTCATAATTAAATGATTAGGAAGTCTAATAGAGAGATCCCAATGAGATCTGGTACAAATCATGGAGATCTCATGGAAAGCTCAGAATTTATGAGGAAAATGTGAATCTCTCATGAAAACCTTTGTGTTCTCATATAAATAAGGGATATCTGTAAACCTTTTGGCCATGAAATCCAAATATTGTTCTCCAAAGTCTTAAAATACAACACAAAAATACACAACTCCGTATGTACAGTCATGTAGCAAGATAGTCGAATTAAGAGAATAATAGAGATCTCATAGACCTCATGTGGAGATCATGAGGATCCTATGGGAATCTCATAGAAATCATAGAGACCTGGGACTCATTGGGATCTTGAGGAGATCTGGTAGAAATCATGGAGATCTCATGATAAAAATCTCCAAAATTATGTGGAACATATGGATCTCTCAAGAGAATCTTTTCTTTCTCATGGAAATCAGTGATTTCTGAAAACCTTTTGGTCATGTAATCCAAATCCAGTTCTTCCCCAAAGTCTCAGAACTCTTCTCGAACTGTCACATAACCAGCCATAACAAGAGATAAGACTGAGGAACAGTTGCTGTTCTCATAATGCTAAGGACTATACTCGAAAGTTTTAATCCATCAAATACACATACAAATACAAGCAATGCATGATCCAACCACCAGATGGACACCAAGCCTGAGCATCAGTTGTGGAGGATAATCTTTGAGGTCCAGTAATGCAGGCATCCTCAAGAGGGAGACAGAGACCTGGACAACAGGGACGAAACACACCCTCAACCCGTCCAGAAAACACCTCATACACATAGAAGCAGTAGGACAGTTCACTTTTTAATTAATTTACAATACACTGCAATACACAACTGCATATGTACAGTCACATTATACTAACACATTATTGGCCTATTATGACTAATTACACTGGATCACTAAAAAATAATTTCTGTCCGCTACTTTGTCTAATCCATGTGTCCTATGCTACATCCAGTGTGCTGAATTCAAATCTGAAGGCACATTTTGTCTATCACGTCAGGATCTTAAGTTATGCAGCATCAGATCCCCATCAGAACTGTCACTTCGAGCAGAACAGAATCAGGAGGAATCGGCACTGGATTCTCTGCGTCATGCAGTACTGGTTTAAGAGCAGACTCACAGTCAAGATAGACGGGTTTTGACTAATTCTTCTTCAGAAATCCAGAAATTTTAGTCAAACAGAAACGGCAGTCTGAGTGATGATCTTTCGGCACAGTAATGGGCACAGCTTTCCTTTTCCACTGACCCACTGAGTGAGGCCAGAGTAACAAACAGCACAGCAGATATGTGGCCCAGCTTTTATCCTGCTCTCCAATTTTACATCTGAAACAGTACTTGTAAGCAATCATCACTTTCTTGGTCATGATCACACAGCGTGTTTTTACCACAAATGTAACAAAAATCGTCGGGATGCTTCACACAGCTGCGCCTACTCACGTTTTGCTTAAACATTTACCCTATATTCAAGAAATACCTATAAAACAGACGAGCCTGTGATCCGTCTCGTCTTAAACTGAGCTGAGATCAGCTCATCCACAGGCCTGAACTCTCACAGCACTGAATACAACCAGGAAGCATGTTTCAAATGAGGCAGTAGCAAAAATCCAAACAGCAAACAGCTATTATTCTTTTGGCGTGCAACAATACGTGTATCAAAATAGAGCAAAACAATATTATGCCTATAACTTAAAATCTGGACGTGCTAGGAAAATTTGGATTGCAGATTTGGATTCAGCGCGGTCGATTTCATGCGAATCACATGTTTTACTTCCAGTAGCAAAATCTTTGTTTTCCAGTGTTATAGCCCAGAAATACAGTATTTTATTGCATATATTTGTTCTTATCTGCTCAGTGCAGCTTAATGATGGTTTGAGGAGAAAAGACTGAAGAACTTAGAACTGCGATGCTAAGAATAATATGAGTGGGAAAAAAAAAAACTTTTTTATTTACTCTTTACATGACTTACATAGAGCGAGTGGTGTCACTTATATGGAGGAGGGAGAGAAAGAGAGAGGAAAAGAGGGAGAAAGAGAGAGAGAGTTAGGGAGACAGAGAAAGAGTGGGAGACAGAGAGATTGAGAAAGAGGAGAGAAAGACAGAGAGAGTTAAAGGGAGAAAGAGACAGTGTGCGAGAGAGAGAAAGAGAGAGACAGAGTGAAAGATGGAGAAGAGAGAGAAAGAGACAGAGAGAGAGGAAGACAGAAGAGAGAGAGTGAGAGAGAGAGAGAGAGAGAGAGTGAGGGAAAGAGAGAGAGAGAAAGAATCAGAAAAAAAATGAGAGAAAAGAAAAAAAAAAAGAGGCAGAAAGGAATGCTAGCAGTTCGCAAACAGTGTCAGATTCTATTATACTTGAAGTGTGTCGCCCAGTAGGAGTGCCTAGGTGGTGTGTGCGTGTGTGTGTGTGTGTGTGCGTGTGTATGTGTGTGTGTGTGTGTGTGTGTGTTTGTGTGTGTGTGTGTGTGTGTGTGTGTGTGAGGGTTCATCCTGTGTTTATAAAACACAGCGTGTGAATAGATGGCCCAGCCGCGCCGCTGCCTCTGTGTCATGTGATGTGTGTTCTGTCACTTCATCTTACAGCGGAGAGAGAGAGAAAGAGAGAGAGAGAGAGAGAGAGAGAGAGAGAGAGAGACGAAGGGATATTTTCTCCTCTGTTCTGATGGAGGGGGGTGAACAGAGGTTTTAAGCCACAAGGCAAACAATCCACTACCGAGCGAGAGACTCTGACAAACAAAGAGAGAGAGAGAGAGCTTCCGGAGTAAAGCTCTGAAAATCCATACACACACACACACACACACACACGCACACACACCCATCCAGTCAAACAACAGAGTGTATGCAGTCACAGGTCAGTGCAGTTGAAAGTTTTCATTCCATCCAAACTGATAGTTCTGATGTTCCAGTATAGAGAGTAATGATTGAGAACCTTTTCTGTTCCCTATCATAGTGCTCTAGATATGCAGTGGATGGAATAATGGCCTTTTTTGTTCCCTTTAGTTTCCTATAGTTCTCCTGATTTTCCAATGTAGAGAATGATGATTGGGGACTTTTTCTTTTCCCTAATGTTCTAGATAGTGTTCCTGATTTTTGGGTATAGAGGGGATGTTTTTTGTTCCCTTGAATAGTGTTAGTTAGTGCTGCTTATTTTCCAATGTAAGAAATGACTGACCTTTTCTAGTCTCTGTAAAAGTGTTCTAGATCATGCTCCAGATCTTGCAGAATAGGGAACAGTGATTATAACGATTGAGGACATTTTCTTTTCTCTATATAATAGTGTTCTAGATAGTGCTGTAGTTCAGGGAATAGTGATTAGGGATCATTTTGGCCCCTAAAAGAATACTCTGAACAATGCTCCAATGCCTTTTCTGTTCTCTTTAATAGTGTTATAGATAGTTTCCTAGTGCAAGGAATAGTGATTAGGAATAATATTTCTTCCGTATTATACTGTGCTACATAGTACTCTTGTGTAAGTAATAGCGATTAAGTTGGAGTAATAGTTGTTAAGTTGGAATGGTAAACGTTACCTTTACTGCTTTTGAAGAACCTTTTTTAAACATTAAGAGCTCTATCTAGATACGCAGGACAACCTGGAACCTGTGGGTTATTTCACAGGTGCAGGTGGGTTAAAAGCATCAAAGCAGCATTTCAAATAACCTACAGAAACAGTGTGGGACGGGTCGGGTTCAGGTCGGATAGGGCGGGGGGACTGTCCTAACAGGTCAGGTGGGTTCAGGTCATAAAAATCCACACATCACTACTATCTAGACAGAAAGGGTCCCTAATCACTATTAGCTACACTCAAGTACTGTCTAGAACAGTATATTAGAGAGGAAAAAGATTCTTAATCACCGTTCTTTGCACTAGAACACTATTATAGAGAACAGAAATTTTGGAACATTATTCAGAGCACTCTTTTAGGGACTAAAAGATTCCTAATCACCCTTCACTGAATTACAACACTATCTAGAACATATATAGAAAGAAGACAATGTCTTCAATCGTTATAATCACAATTCCCCAACTCTGGAAGATCTGGATCACACTTTTATAGAGACTAGAAAAGGCCCCTAATCATTATAATCACTATTCCATGCTTTAGAAAATCTGGAGCACAATCTAGAACACTATTACAAGGAACAGAAAAGGTCCCTAATTATTACTCCTTACTCTGGAAGATCTGGAGCATGATCTAGGACAATTTATAGAGACTATAATAGGCTAATCATTATAGTCATTATTCCCTGCACTGGAAAATCTAGAGGACTATCTAGAATGCTATTATACAGAACAGAAAAGGTCCCCAATCATTATTCTCTTCACTGGAAAATAAGCAGCACTACCCCCTTACCTTTAGAATACTAGAATACTATTACAGGGAATAGAAATAATTATAATGACTATTCCCTACTCTGGAAGATCCGGAACACTATCTAGAACACTATTTTCCCTGTTTTAAGTGAACAGAGACCCGTCAGTGGGTCAGCCCCAGTGTGCGGTACGTGTGCGGGTTGGGGCCGGTGAGGCTGGATGGTTTGCAGGTCACTGGTTCACCTCCTCTTTGTTCTCCAGCAGGACCTTCAGCCCCTGGGTTCGGTTCCCATGTCTGAACAGAGGCTAAACTCTGAACCAGAGGTGTGTTAATCTCACACAGCACCTCCACACTGACAGAACTGGGACTGCCTTTGATCAGAGAGAGAGAGAGAGAGAGAGAGAGAGAGATTGTAAAGATAGGATAAAAATTCAGCATAGTTTAGTAAGACATGTCACCTTCAGTCAATATGGAATTGTACTAAATGTGAGTGTGTGAGTGTGTGTGCATGTGTGTATGAGTGTGTGTGTGTGTATGTGTGTGTGTGTATGAGTGTGTGTGTGTGTATGTGTGTGTATGTGAGAGGGTGTATGTGTGTGCATGTGGGTGTATGTATGAGTGTGTGTGTGTGTGCATGTGTGTGTGTGTGTACGTGTGTGTGTGTGTGTGTGTGTGTGTTTGTGTGTGTTTATAACTCTAACAGTGTGAAAGCAACCTTTTACTGGTACTCTGGAGTTCAAACATGTAAAGTGTGTGAGTGAAGTGTGTGTCCCCTCACAGGGACAGTAAATTGTGATAAAAACAACAAAACAACAACAAAACAATCAAATAAAAAGTATCTGTGTTTGGTGGGGGTTAAATTGTGTGTGTGTGTGTGTGTGTGTGTGTGTGTGTGTGTGTGAGAGGGGCTAGTGACGAAGGTTACATTACACTACTATATGCATGTAATAATTTGTGTTGTTTCATATCTAATAATAATGTATACAGTGTTTTAAAAGGGATTTTTTTTAATGTGCCGCGCCCAAGGAGAGTCCCTGCCTCGCCCTCATTGAGCCCAGGATAGGCTCGGGGTACCCACGACCCTAGTGAGGAAGAAGCGGTGACAGAAAATGAGTGAGTGAGTGAGTATTTTTGATATTTTTACTCAATATTAAAACAAGTTTGAGTTATTCATTACTGATTTGAAATGTAACAATCTATTTACTACATTCACAAGATTTTATCATCACTTTTTATTCATGAGGAACTATAGATCTTCATTTTACTATAACTTCATTTTAGATTATTTATTTCATCATAACTTCATTCTAGATATTAGTTTCATTAGAACTTTATTGTGCATGCTAATTTCTTTAGAACTTCATTCTGGATTTTAATTGTAACGAAAACTTCATTTTGGATATTCATTTCCCTAGAATTTCATTCTACATATTACTTTATTAGAACTACGTTCTGGATATAAATTTTATGAGACCGAACCTTATTCTAGATTAATTTATTACAGCTTTCTGTACATTCACTTTATGAGTACTTCATAGTAGATAGTAGTTTTATTAGAACTTCATTTCGCATTAATCATAACTTCACTGTAGGTGTTCATTTTTTATTCATTTTTTGGATGAAGAATTTCTTTAGAACTTCATTCTAGGTTTTAATTTTAGGTATTTTAGAACTTCACTCTAGGTATTAATTTTAGGTATTATAACTTCATTTGAACTTAATTTTAGGTGTTAAGATCATTTATATTTTTTATTTGAATATTGTACTGGATATTAATTTCATAAAAATGTAATTCAAAATAAGAAAACTTAATGAAAAGTGACTCTTGTTGGAGTAAACTTTAATAAATGTTAATGTAGGTTTATGTCAGTTCTCACTAAAGATTTATGGAGGTCTCCGGAAGCCTTATGAACACTGACCTTCAGTAAAGTGTCTCCATAATAACTTTATTATGACTTCATTCTCGGGGTCCTTTGTCCCCACTGCAGTAAGACTCTTAAATGCTCTTTAGCCCCTCTTTTTTGTTATCCTACCTTTTACTGTTATTTAATTATTCGATTTATTATTATATCTATTTTTAGTATTATATCTGTTTTAATTATTTTATTTATGAATGAGCTACTGGATATCTGAATTTCCCCTTGGGGATAAATAAAGTTTCTATGTATCTATCTAGTACAGAGAGGGCGAGAGGTAGAGAGAAAGAGAGCAAGAGAGAGAGAGAGAGGGAAAGAGAGAAATAGCGAGAAAGAGAAAGGTAGAGAGCGAGAAATTGAAAATTGATAGATAACTTCATGTCCTTTTGTTGTTATTGCACATGCATGTGTGCACCATAGTTGTGTGTGTGTGTGTATGTGTGTGTGTGTGTGTGTGTGTGTGTGTGTGTGTGTGTGTGTGATGGGTGGATAAGGTTTTAGGGAAGGGGGCTTATTGCAGTTATTTCAATAGCAGGAAACTGAGCTCACAGTGAACAGAGACATGA
>JBBPCZ010094289.1:0-11189 GCA_037974445.1 Brycinus macrolepidotus | reverse complement strand
CACACACACACACACACACACACACACACACACACACACACACACACACACACACACACACACACACACACTGTAGTAGTACATAACACTGCAGTTACAAAGACCAGAAATATAAGTACACAAGGTACGAATCACAATGCAGCCCAAGTGTAAGCTACGTTCTGAAAGGAAGGGGTGTGAAATCGACAGTGCAATCTAGCCAAACTGCAGTTTGATCTCTCGCAGAACTAGTTCCCTTGTATAAACATACACATGATATGTATGCATCATCGCCTCTTCATTCCAGTAGATCAAGTGAAGCAGCACATACCGCTCTACTGTCCACTTGTGTTTGTAACTGTTGGAAAAACAGTACAGATACTGTACTTTATCAGATATCTCTGTCTTGAGTACTGAGTGTTTTAACTTCCCCTGTAACGTAAGAATGCACAAGTTTGTACAGCTGGACCATGTATTTACAGTGTGCTAGCTGGTCTTTGTCGTTTGCGTTCATGTTCTTTCTGGCCTTTGTAAGCTCTTTGCTTGGAAGGTGGCTGTGTGCTTTTGTGTCCTAATACGTGTTTGTGTGTATGTTTGTTTCACACTAGCTCTCCTTGCGTGTGAAGGCCCTGAAGAGGAAGGTGGACGAGAGTGAGGCAGAAGTGGAAAGGTTGGAAGGAACGAGGCGAAAAATTCTGAGGGAGCTTGAGGAGCAGCAGGAGCTGAAGGACACACTGCAGGCTAAAGTCAGCGCACTGGAAAACGACCTAAAGTCTGTACAGTTTCTACATGTTCATTACGACAAATCAAACATTCATCTCATTTGTTATATTAGTGTATATTAGCCATTTGTATTTTTGTGTATATTTCTTTTGAGTGACTGTTTGTGATTTGATTTTGCTTTACTGACAAGTAATCCTGAACGAGACTTTTAAGTTTGTGACAAGTTGGGGCACAAATGTGAAATTGGGCTCAGCCAAGGCACATTTGTTGTCTGGACTTTGCTTAATTTTTGCATTTGAGCTATTAGTCTAAGGTAAAAATTCTGGGTAGCACAGACTTCCATCACTTGTTATCACTCCAGTGCAAAACTAAAGAAGCAAACTGCAGACTTTAAGTCTTGACTGAGCAAGTACATTTAGGGTAAAGGGAAAATTTGGTGAATTTGATTATTTTGTCAAACCATTCTTTTAACATGTATACCTTTACCTTAGTAGGTATTGATGTCTTCTAACGAGTTGGATAAGTGACTGTTGTGCTGCGTGTGTTTTTTTTTATCAGGAGGAAGGTTCAGCAAATGCGGCGCCCAGCTCTGGTGTCCAATTTGAGCTCGGAGGACGAGGACGGATACTTCGACTCTAACAGCATCGCATCAATCCTTACAGAATCTCAACTACAAACCACCAACTGCTAAGGTCAAAGGAGAAGAGAGATAAGTTGGGAATAAGTTGGGTGAAGAGAGAGAACAGAGAAAAAGTCAGAGAGTAGAGTCACTTTAATCCAAACCAAGTTGTGTATGGTTGTTTACTCCATGAGTAGAAAGAAGGTTTGTAAGTGAGATGCCACTGTGGCAGTTTTCTGGCTGACTTTTAGACTTTGGGTAGTGTAGCATTACAGTAAACCACAGGAACAGTCTTCTTTTTTTGTTTAGATTTTTATAAACATGTCATGATGTTTAATTAAATGGAGAAAACGTCTAGGACTGTACTTCGGGCTTCATAGAATTTAAATGCTTTTGGTGTGAAACTACTGAAATGTAATGAATATGACTGAATGCCTTAATTCTGTAAGGGAAGCTTGGGAACAAATGAAATCTTAATGTGAAGAAATACTGAAATGATTAATAGACAGTTAACTGATGTCATGGTCCCTCAGAAGTATAAAACATACACGGTGAAAATGAAGGGTAAAATTGACTCCATCTGAGCTTAAATCTAAAGACTCAGATGAAGACTGTCGATTTTTACTGTGCAAATAACAGGTACTTTGTTGCAGCTAGTTGTTTGTCTCGGCAGACCCCAACCTGGTGTAGTAAAAAGTATCTTACTGTATTTGTTTATTCTTGTGTTGTGTGCACGTGAAAATATATATTTTCTCATTGCTTTCGTATTTTGTTTTTTATCTGCATGAAACCAATGGTCATGGAAGAGCAGCTTTAATGACAATGGGAAGCTTTCTGTAATCTGTTCAGTCTCTAATTAAATGTCCTTTCTTCCCTGACTTGTGTTCTTGTTTGTTCCAAGAAAAATGGTATGTTGCCGGGAACCAATGTAAATATTTCTTATATTCTGATATTTAAGATACACATATTCTGATCTTTTTGAAAACTTAGTTTTTCTTCCATTAAAACAAATCTTTCTACACACCAACAGCATTTTCGCACAGAAATGTTTACAGAGTAATGCAAAAATGACTCAAAAACTCTTTTTGTCAAACGCTTTATAAAGGTTGTAGGCAGAGCGAAGAGTGTGAAGCTGAAGCAGAGATTTTAAATAGTGTCTGCTGTTGGCATGATTTTTGAGTGAATAACTTAAAATAAATGACCATCAAAATCTTTGGTCAAGGACTGGCCCCGGACCACCCTAGGGCAACTGCTGTGCCTAGGTAATCCTACCACTACCAGATTGAGTGATTAATCACACAGTAGTGACAACAATATAGCATATCAGTGTGTCGTAGGTACAAAACTACACATTTTAGATTAAGACACTTTTTTGTTTTTATAGGTAATGCCATACAGTGTCAGAAACTTCATAAACAGATATGAGATTATAGCATAAAATGCTTTGAGGCAAGTGTCTAATAATTTAGGCATGCTGTTTGCACAGTTGCACTGAGATAACTGGTACTGCATAAGCTTCCATTATTTGTTAGTTACTTTAGTGGCTCCATGGCAAAACTTAAGAAGCACTATGGATATTTATGAATGCATGCTGATAAACTCATTTTGTGGCAAAGGGAAATTAATTTAAATGTGGCACCTATTTATTTGATCCTCAGTTATGAGAAAACAAGTATCAGATTGTCTGTCAAAAGCTTTCTGGCCATCCATGCATATGTAAAAACAAATTGGATGCCTTCTGTTCTGAATTCTTATTGAAGAACATAATAATGAGCCACTTTATTAGGTACACTGACTTTGTATCCAACAGCAACACAGGAACATGCTATGGGGGAGCTGACCTGGACGTGCCATCTGATGCACTGAGGGGCACCGGCGTCACAGGAACAAGAAACTGGAAAACCGGCACAGCAGCTTTCTCCAGAGTATTTGGGGGCGCCAGTGACTTATGAATGGGAAGACGGAGGGCTGGTGAGATGTTCCTTCTCCTGCAGCCCTTTTTCCTCCTACATGGGTCCCCCTGATCCACAGTGTCCCTTTGTGCCATCTGGGCCACTAGAGCGTCGGATTCTCCTCCTGGATAAGCGCCCAGATGTCCCCCACCAAACACGCTTCGTCTTCAAAGTATTCTCCAGACCTCACTAGATCAGAGCATCCTCCGGAGCAGCGTGCAGGGGGTGGAGTGATTGGTGCTGGAGGAACCTGGTTGTCAGGCACACCAACAACACTAGCTCCACTATGAGTGAGGTGGTCAAGGCAGACTGCTTGGTCCTGGAGTTGGTGCAAAACCACTGGGACCTCCTCTGGCAGTGGTGGTACTCCTGCTGGGTCCATTCATCTGTCATGGTGGCATGGTGTGTTTCCAGGGGACCCATACACAGAGAATATCTTTAATGTTTTATTGGCAGAAACTAAAGCAAAAACCACATAAAAATCAACGAGCATTGAAGGCATCATGAACAACTGAGGAAATGGGCAGGTTCAGGCGGTCAGTGTAGAAACTAAGCTAAAAAAAGTGACCCAAACGAAAGCATTCCAGTGCTGCAGAGCCCATCATGATGTAATGAAGGAAAGCCTGTGGAGCACCAGTCCAGCTGTGAAGGGTCTGTCTGGTCAATGTGGGAGAGGAGCTGCCATGTTTACTGTTTTCAGCACATGCCAAGGAGATGCCAGATCCAGCCACTTAGTTCTACTTGGTCAGCATCTTCAGTGCAGGAGAGGAGCTGCCTGGAGAGCAGCTTTCAGATTTCTCGGAGAAGGACACGCAGAAAGACGACCAGAACAAACATGTCACGCCAGCCATGGTGAAGGCTGCCGGACGCAGGTACAAGCTTGGTATTTATAGGGAGAGAGGCAAACACAGATACAGACAATAGGGAGAGAGAGAGGGAAATGCAAGACCGGACCAGACAACAGGGAGAGAGAAATACAAGACAGGTGCAGGCACGCAGGTGAATGGGAGAAACCAAAAGAGAGAGAAAACAGGTGGAAAGGGAAGTGCTAGACAGGATGAGAGGGGGCATGGCTTGTGAGCCACAACCATGACACACACAGTATCTTGCACATTCAGTTGTTTTTTATTCCATACAGATTTGCAGAGTTCTTGTGCTTGCTTTTGACGTATTCCCAGGGCCAAACAAAACGTTTTCATACGTTTGCCTTTCCCAAGTCCTGTTCAGCTCTGGGATTTTGGCATTTGTAAATCAGAAATCATGTGCACACAGGTGTATCTGTCCACACTTTCATTATGAAGATCTTTTCCAAGCTTCCTTTGGACTGCTGTAAAGTAATGTGCAACCAGTTTGCTGGGACGTCTGTGGGATGAGCCTTGTGTTTTTCTGCACACTTTCTGTTGTATCTGGCAAAGATGTACTTCCAGAAGTGAGAGGCTTGGATCCTTGGATCATACTGAATCCTCCAATCTGGATAAATGCTCCTGTACTTACTGTATGGGTGCCACTGGTATTCTGTGTCCTTGCAACAAGATTCCATTTCATTGGCAACAAAAGAGGAGCATATGTCAGGAATCAATGTTCTATCTGAAATCTATGTATAATTTCCAAGACCTTGGGGTTGATTAACAGATGCAAAGTGCTCTGTGTGATTATTTCTTCTTGCTACACAAACACTCTGCTGAAGAGCTCTTCTTGGGGCACTGACATTCTGTTCAACTAAAGCCTGACACTATCCTCCTTTTGTAACTGTTGTGTTAAAGTACACAATATGGACGCACCTGTTTTTAAGGGTTTGGACTAGGCCCCTTACTTCCAGTTAAGGACAATCTTAATGCTTCAGCATACCAAGACATTTTGGCCAATGCCATGCTTCCAACTTTGTGGACACAGTTTGGGGAAGAACCTTTTCTATTCCAGCATGACTGTGTCCCAGTGCACAGCTCCATAAAGACATGGTTGGATGAGTTCGATGTGAAAGAACTTGACTGGCCCTCACAGAGTCCTGACCTTAACCTCATCCAACACCTTTGGGATGAATTGGAATGGAGATTGTGAGCCAGGCCTTCTCATCAGTGCCTGACCTCATAAATGATGTAATGAATGAATGGGCACAAATTCCCACAGAAACACTCCAAAATCTTGTGCAAAGCCTTCCAAGAAGAGTGGAAGCTTTTACAGCTGCAAAGGGGGACCAACTCCATATTAAAGTCTATGTATTTGAATGCAATGTCATTAAAGTCCCTGTTGGTGTAATGGTCAGGCGTCCCAGTACTTTTGTCCATGTAGTGTATTTTGCTCATTCTCTGTTGATGATTTCAAACACTCATCAGGATTAGAACTGTTCAGAAACAGGGTGTCATCAAGAGCATCTGCAGGTATGACAAGCTCTTTTCTAAGGTTACTGCAGAAGTGTGTTACAAAAGTTTTAAGGTTTCCTTGCCATTGTCCCTCAGCACTAGCAAGAGCATATTTGATTTTTACAACGACCTTGTTAAAGTGTTAGGTTTCTAATTTGCAAGTCTGTTTTTTTCTGAGAAATGCTTAATGGTCTGCTCTAATATCCACCAAGTGACACATTTCTCATGTTTCTCATTTCTCATATTTACTAAAAAAATGTTTGAGAAGTTCTCACTCAGGAGTAATTCCTTCTGGAAGAAAGATCTGACGCCCAAATCAGTTCCTCTTCTGCCTTTTAGCATTTCATCTACAGTGTCAGGTCCCAGGGATTTTTGTATGTACTCCATCACAGCTGGTATGAGGCATCTGTTCGTAAACTTTTCTGCTTTGGCCTTGCATTGGTCTCTTTGATAAAAGAAGTCTTTGAAATCAGCTAACCATTGCAATCTGAATTGCTCAAGTGTCTTCTGGGGATCATTTCTGTTGATAAATGCATCATGCATTCGCTGGACCTCCCGTACAGCACACCCACAAATGTGGACCTTAAGAGATGCTGCATGGTCTGTGCTGATGTGACTTTCACGTGTCAGGTTTTTGTCAGTGAGGTCCAATAGATCTTGGATATCCATACTGCTGTAGTCTGATTGTGTACTTGTCTTTTCCTGCATGCTGAGATTGATCGTTTCTGAGACCTCCTGTACTCTTTTCCAATTGTTATTGTTACGATAAACTAGAAACATTCTGAGGATCCTAGTCTTTCTTTCAGATTTTGTAACAAATTTTGTCCACATTCCTCCAAGTTGGTGATGCTGGACATCCTTTCATACATTGTCCCACCCATTGTTTCAAGGTTGCTCTGAAATAAGCAGGGGATTTCCTTTGATACATCTTGCCTTGGCATGGCATTAAAAGAACACTCTTTTACAATGTTGTCCCACGTTGTTTGAAAATCGTTCTCCAGTTCTTTTTCAGATGGTTTATTTGTTTTACTCCTGCAAACATCAATCATTTTAGCTCTCTTTGTTTCATGATTTTTTTTTGCTTTTGCCTAATGCCATCCAACTTTGCTTTACTCTTCTGAATCTCGGCTACACTCTCCAGTTTACTTTTTTTTATAAGCAAATAGGTCTCCCTCTTAAGGCTTTTGGCATTGGTTAAACAAGGCTGTTGTGAAAATTGAATGCGAAATTCTCATATTTGACAGCTTTCCATAAACTTCTTGCCCACTCTTCAAATTCCATAAAATCTTGAGCTTTGTCTTTTGCTGTCTTGATATATTTTAGTATGCCCTGCTTAAACTCATATACCTCATTGCTATAGAATCTGGTAACCAGTGCCATTGGAAGAGTCCCATACCACAGGCTAGGTATGTACCGGTTGTTCTTTTCAGGTTCATATTCCTTATTCTCCATTTTTTGCTGCAGCTTTAGTCATCTCATTCAGTGGCTCAAGCAGATGCTTTCTGTCCCTCAATGTCTTGTCATGGGCAGCAATATCTGCCACATTTTGATGCACAAAATGACAACAAAGGCCTCTTGTCAATTTCTTTCATGTGCAAAAATGCATGCATGACAATCTGCGGGGTGTCTTTCATCTCTGTAGCATAGCAATCCATGGAAATATTGACAACTGTGATGTCACTCAGTCCTACAACTAGTGTTGCTAATTCATTGTGTTCATGGCTGTCAGCACGTTTTGCCAGTGTAGGCGATTTCAGTCCTTCTGTGTCACTGACCATAATTAAGTTCAATATAATTAAGTTCAACTTAGTTCTTTGTTAAATTCTTCTGTTTCTGTTAAGAGAAACATCTTCCATTGCTAACTGCAAACTGAACTCCAAACATGGTGTTGAGAACATGGCTTCCTAGTGCCCCCCCCCAAAACTTTTGGACCCCTAAAGCTGTGACCACTCTCATTTTGTCATTAGGCCTTGTCAACTGGTTCAGCTCTTTAATTACATCGCCAACTCATTTTAGTGGAATGTTTGATGCATCTCCATAAACAAGCTCAACTGGAAACCCATCCAACATAAACTGAACACACACCTTTGGCACATTTTTCAGATCGTTTCAGATCTTCCTGGGAGCTGCATAAGACAGAATTAAAAACTAGCATGGTTTGAGTGATTCCACTTTTCATTGGGTAATTTCGTAATAAACTTCACTCTTCAATATTCTTCATCAGTCTGCGTTTGTCCTTTTCTAACTTGGAGAGTTCTCTCAGAGTTCCCCTTGCAATGGCAGTTCGTTGCTTTTATATTTTGATATGTCTGTAATGCCTTCGTCTGTCAGACTTCATAAATGGCAAACATAGGATCCTGGGTGCTGGAAACATAATTTTTTGAGGGATAGACTAGCAAAAGTTTTGACTGGAATTGTAAAAAGATTAAAAATTCTTGGTGTACATCCAGGTCATCGCAGAAAAGAGACACTGCGGTAGATGTTTGGCAGAGAAAGGAGAATTGGGTCTCGAGTAGAAATCCTCACCGAGATTTGCCACTGCAAATGGCTTTTTGAAGATGTGAAGCATTTTCCACTGGGAACATACCAGGTAATTTCAACAAGACCATTTCAAATCTTTCTCTGGTCTGTTGAGCGTTTGCTTGTGAATGAAAGTGTCATGATACTGCTGTGTGTTTTTTGCAGGAACGCTCTCAAGCTTTGAATCATCCAAGGCCACTATAGTGCTGACAGTAATGAAATGTTGTGCTCCCGGGGTCAGGCCATCCACACTTACCTGCCTTTCATTTGTCTCTAATGATTCTGTTGTGTCAGTATAGTCACTCCAGGTCACTTGTAGCTATGAGACATCATGATGACTCTCAGGATCTGTGATGTGATCTGTGTTTTACTGTGTCATTACTTTCCCAGATGACATGAAATTTCTTTGGCGGTAACTCTGCGATGTGCGAGTGTCAGTGCTGTGTCCTGCTTGGACTTTAACGCTTATGGAGCATTAACTGTAGGAGACTTCGAACCTGACAGGACTGTTATCTGATGCTGAAAGTTACTGATGTTGAAATATTACTAGTGCTGAAATAATGAGCTTATTTATTGCTGTTCATTGTTTTAAAAAACACAACTTGGATCTGTTTCATGAAGCAGGATTTCTTGCTTAGTCCGCTAACTTTTTCTTTTTCCAATACGATGGAACTTTCTAACATCATGGTGTATCATTGTGTAGACTCCTTTTAGAGGTAAAGTATACTTGCGTGTCATAAACATCTAGTATTGACACAGTAAAAGCAGTAGCACAAGAATGGCAGTTTTTGATAGTAATTATATTTCATGATGAACATTTGATGTCTTCAAATATTGACGTATGTCACAAATTCAATATTTGTTTATTGATTTATTATTTCATACTTTTAATTCATAATATCAGCTCTATAGTATATTATATTGGTTTCAATTCACGTTTCCCTACTCATACACACATGATTCAACTCAGCAGGTAGTCACCAGGTGTCTGAGCAAGAAAAGTCGTGCATAACCCCAGGCACCGTTATTCTGAATCCATTCAGTCAAATGAGTGAAGAGTAAGTCCATATAAGAGTCTGCATTGCAAACAATGTAAATAAAACTGCAAATGCAAATGAAAATATCATCAGCAAAACCCTTCTGTCTTAACCAGGCACTATTTTTCACATGCTAGTGGAATTATTTGGAACATTTTTGTGAGTAGTGCAATTACTGTACGCCTGATTCAGTATGTAATTAAACCAGTGATTATTATAGTAAAGTTGTACCTCTCAATGGTCATAGGAGAGATTTTTTTATGTAAATAATAGAATAGAGGTGTGCTCTCTTCCATGAATATTAAAATGCTTTATACAGTACTGGATTCATGGTTAATGAAGACAGTCAATGCTTATTAAAGCAGTCAGAGCAGCTGGTCAGTTCTGAGTAGCTAAGCTGGTGGTTTAACACTGGACTTTGGTTGTGTTTGTATTTATTTAAATTCACTGTAGAGTAGTAAGAACTACTTACTATAAATATACCATTTGAATGGCATTCATGGTATGGTAATCTCATCTGTCCCAGTTTCCGCTTGAGCAACAAGTTCTGAAAAACTTCCTCTGAAACAGTAGGTCTAGCTTTTTTTTGTTTATCTACCTGTTTTTCTTCCTTTAATTTTGAGTAGCACAATACCAAATGTTTGACGTTTGTACTTATCAGACTCAATCAGGCGTTCCTAATCTAGTCTTAAAAATAGCTTAGAACCTTTCAAGAAACAGTTCTTAAAAGTACTTTTTGTTTAAAGAACCTCTGCATGGGGCAAAAGTTCTTGGAAGATCCTCTAAATTGATAATGAGACTTTACAATTAAGTTCTATCTGGGGCCCACAGTCAGTAGAGCAGTAGACTTTAAATCTGAGGGTCCAGGGTTCAAACGCCTGCCTAGGTGGTACCAGAAGATGCTTGGGGCAGTTGGTGGTTAGGAAGTTACCCCTGTCAAAAGGTTGTGGGTTTGAATTCCAGGACTGCCAGCAGCACCACTGAGGTACCCCTGAGCAAGATACCGTCCCCACACACTGCTGCCCGGGTGCTTCCCACTGCTTCACTTGGTGAATGGGTTAAATGCAGAGAAAGAATTTCACCCTGTTCACACTGTGTGCTGTTCTGTGGTGTGTTCACATGTGACTGTAAGGGGCCACTTTATTTTATACCTCTAAATGTTCTTCACGCTCACACATCTCATTTACAAACAAGGCTCTTTAGGGAACAAAATGGTTCTTTGATGGCATCGTTCCTCGAACTCATTTTTGAAAGAATGTAATCAGCGACTCCAGCTCTATTTAACGACTATAATAATAATGACACATATAATAATGACATAATATTATGATTGTCCCATGATCAGCAGTAGACATGTCAAATCTCATTTTGTTTTATAGCTTCATGGCTCCCGAGCTTCATGAGGGATAATCTATAGACACAGCAGTTACACGCATTTCAAGATAAATCTTTCAATTTTCTTCTTACTATTATTTTGGAGAATTATAATATTAGATAATTAATAGCATTATTATTTTGCTCTCGTACTAAACCTAGCTGGAATTTTCCTTCCGCCTTTAAGTGTTGACTGTGTAATTCTGAAATAATATTTTTACATGAGTTCCTGCTCTCAGAGGGAATGAATTGGGACGATCTGTCCCAGGATTACACATTTGTTATGAAAAACACATTAAGTGAACATGTTCTGGATGTATAGTACTCATTATTTATTGATTTCTTTGTGCTTATTCTTAGTAACAAATTTGTCAGAGTGTGTCTTCAGTTCTTCATATCCCAGTTTAGATAGTTAGAATGTCTGTGAAATCTGACTTCAGTGCAGTGTCCTGCAGTGTAATGTTGTCAGATAAAGACAGCTTTTTTTTTTATTATTATTTTTGTTCAATACTAGTTACTTGATCTTTTGCTGCTTCACTTCGGTGAATGTAGGGATGGGCATCGAAACCCGGTTCCGATTTAGAACCGGTTCTAATTTTGCGAAGCACCGGAATCGTTCACCTCC